>VZTF01005109.1:159737-172965 GCA_013397755.1 Cnemophilus loriae
GAGAAGAGAAGAGAAGAGAAGAGAAGAGAAGAGAAGAGAAGAGAAGAGAAGAGAAGAGAAGAGAAGAGAAGAGAAGAGAAGAGAAGAGAAGAGAAGAGAGAAGTCAAGTCTCAGGTTTCCCCATAAAGTTTTTCTGCCTGTAGCTCTTGCAGTCCTGTATAAATAGCAACTCAGTTCTAATTTGAAGTGATCAAATGTGTTACATTTATCCTGTTAGAAAAAGGTAAATACATCCCGTCTTTAAATATCAAACAGTCCCAAAACCACCAGGACACTCTTTTCAACATTCTGCTTTGCAATTGATGTTGCTCAGCAGGTGGTATTAAGGCATTTAAATATCAGTCCTCAGGGCTTTTTCTGTAAATTTGCAAGAAAAAAAAAAAAAAGTGCAGAACAACACTTCCTTTCAGCATAATAACCTCATGGAAGGTTTAATTGGTTCTCCAGACACCTTTGTTATTTCCACAGCCTTTCAGTTCTTCACACAAACCTGATCCAGGCATTACTTTTAAAGCTCTATTGAAATGAAGCAAAATGAAAAATCAGCAATTCACTACTTCATGCCCATTTAAAAGGTGTTTTAAGGTCTTAATAGAAACAGAAGTGTCTGGGGAAATATACAGCTGTTTTACAGTAGAGAAAATCGAGTGTTTGGGAAGAAAAAGTGTTTTGTGCTATTTACCATAATGTTCTTAAAAGTCTTTAAATAGCGATGGGTGAAGAGTGATCTTAGGTAAGTGTGACTACTCCTTGTTGGAGATAAATTAACAGGCTTCATATTAATGCTAAAAGTTCCTTTTTGGAAAAAAGAAATACTTTTTCAATTTGCACTTTAGAAACTTTTTCCCTGTGTTGTTTGTTATGCTGAAAGAAAAGCAGGAGGTCCAGTGAGGATGAGATTTAAACATTAACTCTCTCAGCCCATGACTGTCTTCCAAAACTCAGGTTTCTGGCTCTAGAGTCAAGAAAAAGTTAGGGACTTCATGGGTAAATTTAGAATATTATAGTCCAAGTGGCTTTTATAGAACTGTCTTGTACCTGAGAGACGTGTGCACTTCTCCAAGGGAGCAGAGGAAATCCAGTAAGGATTAAAATTATTAATATTTTGTGAGGCACACAAGAAAACCAGCCCAGGCATCAATTCTGAGCTCCAAAATATTACTCCATGAGAAGTTATAATGTGTATGCTTATGAAATCCTCACATCATTTTTTCGCAAATGACAGACAAAATCAAACAACATTAGGAATTTTTAGGAAAGAAACAGATGGGGAAAAACTTTCCAAAAAATGTAATTGGTGCAGTGTATGTAACTGTATTGTCCCTGCACTTCAAGTCTTATTTGGTGTCTTGATCCCCTGCCTCAAAATAAAAAAAGGAAGAGAGCTGGAAAAGGAACACAGGAGGGCAGAAAGGATCATCAAAGGCAGGGAATGACATTCCAGGCTTGGGGTAGCGGGTAGGATTAAGATTTCTAAACCATGAGTGGGATAGAGAACATGAATATGGGACTATAATTCACTCCCTGTCCCCTGATACCAGAATGGTACTAATGGAAATGTCTGAGGTTCAAGGAAAAGAAACAAGCATGCCCCCAAACCTCTGTATTTTTCCATTAATAGAGTTTAAAATTATAGCAGGAGGTGTTTTCTCTCATGTCAGAAATGAGAGGCTGTTCGGATCGGTGTGTTTAGCAGGCGTTGCTGCTGCCACCAGTGTCACCTGCTGATCTCTAAACCCCTCATCCTAATGCCAAACAAACAATTACCAGACAAATAAAATCAAGAAATGAGGCAGCTTGATTAACAGCTAAGAATATCCCTGGCACCCTGAGGAGATGCAATATAATATTTATGGATTTAACATTGTGGAGTAATTCAGGTAACTGATAGTTAAGAAAAGAGAAGCAGGTTACAAAGCACATATTATAAATTAATGATTGATTCTACCTGCCATAAGCACCTAAAAAGATTATTATCTTGGCCCATAAAAGGCCAAAGTAATGGCGCAATTAAATCTTGATGGAATAAAACATGTCCTGCCTGTATTCCTGTTTATTTTGTGCTTTTTTTTCTGTTTGTGAGTGGAGGAATGATTTGTTGCTCTGGGTTTTATTAATTCTCTTTAGTTTTTTGGGGATATGTACTGAAGTTTATGGGCCTTGTCCTGCTGTCATTTTTGTGCAGCAATTAATCCCTGTTATCTAACACAGAGCCCTGAGAGCTGCTGGCATCCTTAATGTTCAAGGGAAAGGACATAATTCAGATTTGTGGTTTGGACTATCACTGAGGGCTTCTAATTGTTGCAGCTATTTAACTGATGTAATTCCCTTCCACAGGAGATTGTCCCCAGCACTGTGAGATTAATCCAATCCCAGACACAACTTCTTCCCCTGGGATTATGGAGCAGCTGCAGCACAAGAGCTCAGGAAACCTTCCACTGTCCCAGGTTGCTCCAAGCCCCGTCCAACCTGGTCTTGGACATCGTCAGGGATCCAGGGGCAGCCACAGCTTCTCTGGGCACCCTGTGCCAGGGCTTTCCCCCCCTCACAGGGAACAATTCCTTCCCAATATCCCATCTAAATCTCCTCTCTTTTGGTTTGAAGCATTTCTTTTCGTCCTATCACAACACACCCTTGGTAAATAAAACCTACAGTGACCTCACGACATCTGTGACAGTGTTATGGATGTGACAGGCTGGCGTGGGATTCGCAGGCGTTTTTATATCTATTAAAAAAGTAATCTTTTCAGCAAATAAACTTATTGGGAGAAATGGATAAAGGCATGGATGGAAAGTGAAACCTGCAAATTCCCCTAGGAGACACCTGACAATGATCCTGCTACTGCTAAAGGGAAGAGCAGGGGATTAGAAAGGAAAGTGCCTTGTGTGAGTGGAGCAAACGTGGATGTAAGACACACTGTGAGGACTAGAAAAGGACACCTACAAGCCTGGAGAGTTTTTGTAATTGTAATTCACAGTTTGCCTTTGTTTCTCATATCTTTTGGCACCAGGGTTACAAACAAGTTAAAAAGCAGATAATATAGAAATGAGAAAACCACCCGAGGGTGGCTTTGCTTCCAGCTCAGGTGCCTTTCCCTGGCCACTGCTGCAGTCAATGTCTCCTGGAAGTCAGTGTGACAGGCACCTGCCCATAAATGATCTCTGACAGCATTTAAAAACAAACAAAAATACTTTGGCACTGTATCCAATTTTTGTTCATTTCCCATAATGGTTGTTTGCAGGCTCAGCATGTTCCAGAAACAACGTGGTGTTGTGTGCTGTGCCTTGTTCACCCCAGGGATCGGCTGCAGCTGGGCCAGGGAGGGTCAGGCTGGAGATCAGGAAAGGTTCTTCCCCCACAGGGTGCTGGGGCACTGCCCAGGCTCCCCAGGGAATGGGCACGGCCCCGAGGCTGCCAGAGCTCCAGGAGTGTTTGGACAATGCTCCCAGGGATGCACAGGGTGGGATTGTTGGGGTGTCTGTGCAGGGCCAGGGGTTGGACAGGATCAGCCTTGTGGGTCCCTTCCAGCTCGGGATATTCCATGATTCCCTGATTCTGCTGCTGCAGCACATGTCCAGTCTCTCTGCCAGCAGCACAGGGCAGCGAGGGATCAGTGTCACCACAGCTGCCAGCAGCTCCAGTAGTGGCTTTTCCATTTATCCATCTCCCATAGCATCCCTCCCAACCCGCCCTGGGCTGAGGGATGTGTGGAGCAGCACCAGGCTCTGGCTCAGGCCGGGCCACATGAGCTTCTGCAGCAAGACAGGCTTGGAAAAGAAAGAGTAACAATTTTCTCCAATCACAGGAAAAAAATGATCAAATATTTTGCCAGCCTTGCTTTCACAAGAGCCTTATGGCAAAGTGACTTGGCCCCCAGGTGATATATGACAGGTAATATCAACTTCAGCTGCCCACGAGACAACAGGTAACAAAAACTACAGATCCTTACTTTTGTTTTCATTTTTCCTATTTATTTAAAAACATATAAACCTCTAGCTGAGCCTCAAATCTGCTGGTATTGCTTGTTTCCACTACCAGCCAAGATGTTCATCCCAATCTAAGCATTTTTATTAGGTCTAGACTGGAGTAAGCAGCTGCCACATGCTCAGTTAATTTGTCTCAGGAACTCTGGAGCCATGTGCTGAAGGATTGAGCCTAGTGTGTACAGTTAAACACAAACAGGTAGATCTGGCTGAAAAAATTGGTTTAGTAGAGCCCAGGCTGTATATAAGAGCTTTGCAAACAGAGCAACCCTTCACTAAAACATGAAGTCAACATACTTTGCTTTACTAAGGCAGGAGCTTAAATACAGAAGCTCTGCCCCATTCCTCCCAGCCTGGGGTCCATCTTGCTCCCAGTGTGACTTCCTAGGAAGCAGGTGGCAAATGTGCACCAGGAAAGCTCAGGAGGTTTGTAACCACCTCAGCTGAGGCTGCCAGCACACAAGAGTCCCATCCCTGGAAGTGCCCAAGGCCAGGTTGGATTGGGCTTGGAGCAACCTGGGATAGGGGGAGGTGTCCCTGCCCATGGCAGGGGTGGCACTGGATGGGATTTAAGGTCACTTCCAAGCCAAACCATTCTGGGATTAATGGCTTTACATGGCAAAAATTATTTCAGTGGAACTGTACTGTTACAGCAATTTTACCATGTCAGCCAATGTTCCTACATAGGAACATTTTATTATATTATTCTATTCCTGTATCAGGTTCCCATTTTCCCAGAATCAGAGACTTCTTTTTCTAGACCAGTTTGCTGAGAAATGGCTTAAATAGAACCAGAAAATAAATTTTAGAGGTGGGAAACTTTACCAGCATGGCTAATATTGGGGATCTCAATGGGGAATAAATTCGCTGTGGCTCTTGGTACCTGTCCCCTACTTTTAAAGGGAAGATGATGTGAGGATACAGCCGGTGAATTTTGGGAAATGCCATGGCAGGGAGCAGTGAGACCTGGCTGCTATGTGAGGCAAAGCCAGCCAGGGATGCCAGCGGGGCTGGCAGAGCCCTTCCCACCCAGCGCCACCATCCTGTGGCACCCAGGGAGAGGAGTAAGGAGGTCTCCTGGCAGTGATATTAAGAAATGACCCCACGGTGTTGGGGCAGGGCCAGGGCAGAGCTGGGAACCCAAATCTGTGGGCCAGGATCAACAATGCAGAAAAAAATCCGTGTAAGGTGGCTAAGGACAGGCCAAGGACAAAAGCCTCAGCTTAACAGTGGGCTAAGATGTTTTCCGTGGCAGTTTTCTTAGAAACACATCCTGAAAAATTTATCCTGATGACTTTAGAGGCAAGCAAAGCATTCCAAGTCTTTGGTCTCTCCAAGACAATGGAACAGACATGGCAAGATGGATTTTTCTCCACATGGGAAGTGCTGACAAACTGGAGTGGAAATAGAAAACATTTTCTCTCTGGGCATTTTCCCATCCAAGCTCATCCTTCGAGCGCCTCCTGTTTTTTCCTCTCCTTATCTGCTGGCTGCAGTCGGACACACTTGAGCTGAGTTTGTTGAGGGAGGGCAGAGCTGGGGCCATGTGTGAGCTCACACTGGGCAGCAGCGTGGAGGGGGGAGTTGGGAGCCAGGGATTGTTGCAGGCAGCAGTGAATCCAAGCTCCCGCTGCCTGGAGCCTCCCTGGCGCTGTCAATCCCGCGTGTTCCGGCTGCTGCTGCCCATCTGGCACCGCCGCAAAACAAACAACGGCACCAGGCAGCGCATCCAGCCGACCCCCAGAGCTAAAATTAGCTAATGTTGGTTTATCCCTAACAGCTTGAGGGAGCCTTGCAGTCGTAATTCTCCCTGGGATTCTTTTCCTGCTTGGCTCTGCCTCCATGAAGGAAACCAGGCGTTTTCTCAGGGAAATGTCAGGTTTAATTGAAGGCCACGCACAACCAGTATTTCATATTTGAGCAAGGCAGGATTGCCAGGATTATTTTGCAATCTTACACTGATTCTCACGGCTGTGGGAAGGAAGGGATTGGGGAAAACAAACTTGAAAATCCCTGTAATCGAAACCCACAAAATGATTTGATCAACTTTAATTCACAGAGAAGGAGTTCCTTTGGTGTGGCTTTCACAACTTAAAAAGGTTTTGCTTTCTGAAACCTAGTGGCCTAAAACTGAAATTGGGATTCGGGAGGAGAAAGAGGATTTGGGAATGAAACTGAGCCTGGGATAAGGTGCTTTAGGAAAAAGCTGTTTTAGTTTGTCTTTGCTTCTCACTACCCAAAGGTCGTTTCCTTGGCAATCAATTAAATTAATTTTGCCCAAGCCAAGCCTGTTTTGCCCATGAAGGTAATCAGCAAGTGATATCCCTGTCTTTACCCCACCCCTTTTTAGCCTTTTTGTGAGGGGGAATGAGACAATGGCTGGGTAAGGGCCCAGCAGCTGTCCAGGGTCAACCCACCACAGGTTTTCAGGGAGCAATTGTATTGTAGGTACAATTAAGGCTTTTTTAATCATGGATTGTATGTGGAAATTCGTGCAGGGATTCTTTAATTTTTTTTTTAAGTGCTTGTTTTTGGTTTTTTTTATTAAATTCCTGGAGGGGAATTAGGTTTATACATTCGAGTCATTAGTCTTAACACTGCTTTACAGGAATTTTGGTGTAATATAGAGGGACATGATGATAAAACCCTTTCCCGCTGCCACTTGGCCCCCTTAAGAGGCCTGTGAGGGCTCTGTTTTGGAAACCTGTTTGTGCTCTTTTTTTCTATTTCTAAAAATACCAGTATTTAAATTCTTGCTTCCACAGAGTCCTTCTGCTTTGGTTTGCCAACAGATGTGCAGCACTTGCATGGAGCAGAGGCCCACACCATCCTAGAGAGGAAAAAATGCTACCTCTGGAAAAAATTCCTGAGGCTGGCAGGTCATGTGAGCAGGCAGCATGGCATAGCAGATGTCTCTGACTGCCTCTCTTACAAATCCTGGTGCTGTGAAGGTGTTCACATGCACCAGATGTTTCTGTTATTTTGTGGATTGCAGATCTTTAGGTTGGAAAGGAAGGAGAGACGGAAAGGTGAGAAATATCCTCAGTTTTCCCATCTTTATCCTTATTCTAAGTTATCACTGTATTTCCCAAGAGAAAAGCAAGATAGTTCCAGAAACTGCATCCTGGAGTGACGGTACCTGTTCAAAAATCACACAACTGTATTAATAATGGGTTAAAGACACTGAAAAGACTATGGAAAATTCACTTTATCTCCCAAAATCTTCTTGCACAGTGCCATGACTCATTTACAACCCATTTCATGACTACTCCAGTATAGGTCTCAAGCTCCATCGTTTTTCCAGCGGCTTTCACAGGTTTTCTTTTCCTTTTTCCTGCTGTTGTCAGGGATAAATGTGGCAAACTCTGAATGGTGGCCCCTGAATTCACCTCGTGGAACCGAGGATTTTACATGATGCTGTACCAGACATCCTACTGGGCTGAGCACTCTAGTAATCTAAATATGATAAAGTGACATAATTTGGGGTTTGTTCACAACTCCCCACTCTCTTCTGTGGCATTTCTTGCAAGGGAACAGACAGTATGTCTCATCCCTCCTAATCCTGATAAAAACATTCTGTAGACAAAGTATAACATTTAAAACAAAGTTTAAACTCTTAACCGTGGCTCTTAACTGCACTTCTTTTTCGGCCTTTCAGGGTTGTTGGGTTTTGTTTGGGGTTTGGTTGTTATTTTCTTGCACCATGATTACAATGCTTATCTGCAAGAGACAGGCTGTTAAATTAAAAAAACACTTCCTGGTGTAATTGTCTAACATCCAGCACGGCTGTGCAGAATGTGGATTTGGGTTCTACGGATTAAACACAGGCATTTCCCAAACCATCTCGAAGGGCTCGTGGAAAACAGGACTGGCTTCTCTCACAGCAAGGACACCAGGAAATGGGTGGCATTTATTTTACTGTGAAACACCACATCAGAAAGGATTCCACATGTGGATTTTAAACCTATAGAGAACGGAAATTCCTTTTTCTTGGAGATCCCGGTAGCTGCTTGTCGCCGTGTGGGTGTTGATGGAGTAGCTGCTGCTCGTTCCAAGGGGAACCTTTAGCTAAGGACCCCCTGGCGGTGCTTCTTGGCCCCTCGCAAGCCAGCTCTCTCACCCGTGCGGTGGAGCCACGCAGCCACTCACACTGAGCCAGCCAGCTCAGGCGGCACTGGAGGCAAAGAGTCAGAGGCGGCCCTCGCATGGAGCACCGAAGTTTATTTACCCATCTGGTTCGATGCAGTCCAGGGAGGCAAGGGAGCAAGGGACGAGGGAACAAGGGGGAAAGGGTGCAAGGAAAAGGACGAGGCAAGGGATGAGGAAACAAGGGCTGAGGGAGCAAGGGGACAAGGGAGCAAGGGAGCAGGGAAAGGATGAGGCAAGGGGGCAAGGCAGCAAGGGTGCAGGGGAAGGGATGAGGCAAGAAGGGAGGCAGCAAGGCACACACTTCCGTTCGGGATAGAGTTACATAGGGATATAGGAGGGAGGTGGGGTAATACAAGAACAGGCAATGGGGATAAGGAGGGGACGGAGTGGGGGCTGGATTACATCCTCTTAAGGGATGCAAGGGGCGTCTGTCGGCCAGTCAGACCGACCGAATCTCCGTGGGGTCAGTGGGGGAGGCCTTTCTCACTGAGGTAAAGGGGAGTCTTGCACTTTGGAGCCTGCCCACCAGCAGGCCCCCTCTGTACCTGGGCTCTCTGGCCCCCCGGCCACCACAGCTGCTGGTTCAGCCGATACAACAGCTGCTCTTTGGTCAGTGTGGGTCTGTGGAGCTGGCTGGGTTGGCAGGCCATGTACACACGAGAAAGGCTGTTAGACCTGGGGCAAGATGAAGGTGAAATGTGGGATTTGGCTTGGGTGTCACAGCTGGGGGGTCAGCACAGCTCTGCCCATAAATTAAATGGAACGACATAAATAACCGGGGCCCCATTTGTAGATAATGTCTTTTCACTTGCTCAGCTTGTCCCATCTCAGTCAGATCGGTCTGGCTTGTACTGCCTTGTTAAATGCTGCTTTCATGGTGTTTTCTACACTGCAACTTCCAAGTCAAAGCTTTTATCTCCAAAGATGAAATCACTGCTTTTTTTCAAGATATGACTCGAGTGCAAACTGTGAAATCCTTTTTTTTTTTTTCACCTGAGACTTCTCCTCCTGTTCCTTTCAGCAGGGTGATACTAAAGTGAATGCTGAACGCTCTTGCAATTGATCAGCACGTCGAAGGAAAAGAGTTGTTCCTAACTCTTTTCAGATCTATCCTAATTCAGATCTATCACTGCACTGTGATTAGACTCCAATATTTGGATCAGTCTCGAGGGGAGTTTGGCTTGTTTCATCTGATTCTTGCTCTCTTTTCCATCTGGCTGGGGCCTTGTCATGGCCTGCAAACCTTCCAGGAGAGGGACCCTGATATTGCAGCATCCAGCTCCTGTCAGGCCAAGGGAGAGGGGCAGGAAATGAGCAGCTGTAGTTTTAGATAAGAAAACAGATAATGATAAGCAAGATGGATTTTAATATCCGAAAGCAGGGCAGGCATCAAACATTGGCTCGCACTAGTGAAGAAATAATGCTCATATAACTTACAAGAAATTAATGTTGGAGCCAAAATGTTGCTCAGACCCACTCTGAGAGAAGGTCTAATCTTTACAAAATATCAGATATCCAAGCAGACCATTTTGCTGATTTTAGTCTTTATTAGCTTTTTGTGGACTGTGAGAATCCTGCAGATGGTGAAGTAGAAAAACATGACAATGTCTTACATGTGCTGCAATCTTTTCCCTATTTAAGGTGAAAAAAATAGTTGGCATTTATCTGAGTTGTCATTAGAAATAAGGCTTAATCGCCTACTTGTAAAACTCGGGGTTAAAGACACTGAATTTGGGGGGACATAAGAGAGTCCCACAGCACTAAAAAATGCTGGCCTGAGATGGCTCCAAAAGGTTTAGGAACCCTCAGCCTCTTTTTCTAAACAAAACAGAACATTAAACATGGATTTTTTATTTCTGCCTGGCTGGAACAAAGAGGATTTACCTTATTAAAGAAAATCTCACTGCACCTATGGGTCAATACAAGATATCCAAAATATTTAACTGACTATTCCATGAATATATGAGATCAACTCCCTGACAGGAAACGTGTCCTGCATATCTGGATGCTGACGGCAGCAACAAACTTGAGGGATCCTCAAGGCACATTGGATTCTTGAACATAAAGACTGAGGAAAAAATCTGTGCCTAAAATACATTGTCCTATGACAAATTTAGCAAATGGTTATCAGTGTATAGGAGTGTCCAGGAAAAACACATGATAGCCCATTAATCTGTGAAAAATCGCAGGTTTAACAGGAAATACATGGCATTTAATAATCCTAGAATCCCAGACTGGTTTGGAAGGGACCTCAGCGCTCACCCCCTGCCATGGGCAGGGACACCTTCCACTAGCCCAGGTTGCTCCAAGCCCTGTCCAGCCTGGCCTTGGACACTGCCAGAGATCCAGGGGCAGCCACAGCTTCTCTGGGCACCCTGTGCCAGGGCCTCCCCACCCTCCCAGGGAAGGATTTCTTCCCAAAATCCCAATTAAACCTACTCTGTCAGTTTGAAATCACTCCTCCTTTCCAGGGTCTTGTAAATAGTCTTTCTCCATGTTTTCTGTAGTTTCCCCTCAGGCACGGGAAGGTCACAATGAGGTCACCCTGAAGCTTCTCTTCTCTGGGCTGAACAATCCCAACTCTCCCAGCCTTTCCTCATGGCAGAGCTGCTCCATCCCTCTGATCATCCTGGTGCTGGATGATCCTCCACCAGCTCCACATCCTCTCCATTGAGACTTTCTGTGGAATAATGAGCTGATGTGGTATATTTTGAAAAAAAAAAAAACCACTCAAAATGTAAAAAGAAAAGGAAACAAAGAGGAATTATTTAATACAGCAAATCCATCCTCTGTACAGTATCACCCATAAATGATTAATATCCTTGCCAGGGTCATCAAAACAATCCTTCAGGGTGCCAGTGGAAACAACAGAATTTTCTGAAACACCATCTTTGGGAACATCTCTAGGCATCTAATAAATAGATTTTTGCTGCTGGCTTTTTTATTCCTTTCATGGAAGACTCACAGATCAGACTTTTGCACCATGTAAGTTATTCAAAAGCAGTACTCTCTCAGTATCTGAAAAATCAGTGGACTACTTTCTGTACTTAGACACTAAAATTATAGGGTAATCCCAAACTAACAAGAGAGACAGGCTTTAGAAACGTTTCTGCACCACTAAAATGTCTCTTGGCTACTTGTAATGACAATGGGCTGCCTTTATCTGAAATCTACCTATTTCAAAACTAATTAAGTCATTGGAATAAATTTCCATGTAGATGTCAAAGCTCTAACCAAACTGTGAAACAAGCAGGAGGTATTTGTTCCTGTATTTACATTTCAAACCCTCTCAAATCCTGCTTGAATGAACAGCATTAAACCAGACAAAGTGCAGAAGGAAGCACAGGAAATGCTCCTGGGGAGAAAAGGGTTCAGAAGTCTGGCTACTGGAAATGGAGATATTCACTTCAGCCTGGGCTAGAATGGTTTATTCATCCCAAGCTGCTCCCTGGGAAAAATAAGATATTAAACTATTAGTTTCCAAAACTTGAGACAAGCAGGAGGTTGGTGGGAAGCTGCTACCTTCCCATTGACTGACACTCCAGGCTCTCATAAATAGCAGCAGCTCAGCCTGAGCCCTCCCAGGTAAACAGGCAGCAGCTGGGCAGCTCTGTGAAGAGCGACTAAAGGTTAGGTCAACAACATTTTTATTGATTTTTTTTATCCTTTTTTTTGTTTTTTAGCCACTGTAGGTGGAAGAATAAAGCTTTGCAGGTGATGTTGGAATTAACTCAATTAGCTTGTCTTTCAGAGATCCCTGCAGTGAATGGATTCATGGGGGTTACTTTAAACAGCGACTGGGGCTATTGGCCACAAACTATTCCCAAATGATCCCATCCATATGGGGGGAGGTGGAGGCCCATCCAAGGGGTACCTCCAGAAGGACTGGAAAAGGCTGTGAAGCTCATGCTGTGTCTGGCTGCAGAAAACATGTGGTTAGAGGAGGAGTTGCTTGGTGTTCTTGTGATCTTAGTGGTGTTTTTGCTGAAAACAGAAGCTTTAGGGGTGGTACTGTGAGACTGGAGGATATCTTGTATTTGCAGTCCTAGGAGAGCTAGAGAAGGGACAGAGAATAATTAAAACTCTTTATTTAGATGCTGAATTAGCGGAAAAAGGGATACTGTGTAGGAATCTTAAGTTTTACTGTCTACTCCTATCCCTGACTGCTCTTTCCTCTGTAAATGGGTTATCAAGAATTGGAAAGAGATGCCCAGGGGAGTGGTGGAAGCATCATCCCTGGAAGTGTTCAAAAAACGTGTGGATGTGGCACTTGGGGACAAGGTTTAGTGGTGAACATGGTGTTGGTGATGGGCTGATGGTTGGACTCAATGAATCTTGGAGGTCTTTTCCAACTTTAATGATTCTGTAAGTCTATGAAATTTTAACTCATCTGTGAGTTCTTATGAAGATGGGCAAGAACAGGATGTGGCCCAGTCAGGTCACCTCAGTTTGTGGGAATGCTGTTGAACAAATCCTCCTCAGGGACCTCCAAGTTCATGAAAAACAATCGAGGTTTGTGACCTTCCCAAGGGAAAATCTTTCCCAGGTGACCTGACAGTTTCCTCCCAGATGACAATGCCAATGTTCATGAAGTTTATGCTGCTGCATTTAAATGTGGAAATTAATGCATATTGGCATGTAAAACGGCAAAATAAGAAAAGATTTTCAGGTTTAAAAATTTTAAAGCTCCAGGAGAGGCTTTAAGTTGTTCAAAAATGCTGCAGCTCAAAACTGGCTTTGAGTTCCCAGTGGCTGACTCACAACCACCCCTACCAAATCTACATTCCTTGCAGAATGTAGATTTCTTAACAAAATAAAACTGGCATTGGTTTGTTGAGCTGAGATGGCAGGGTTACTATTATGTCCTTTTGAATAGAGCTGGGATTTTAATACAACACTTGAGAAATGCTGCTTTGTGTTTGGGGAGCTTGTGTAGCTCACGTGTGGGAGGCTTCACACATAAGCTTCTTCCCAAAAAAAGGAAAAAACCCAAAAGTGAGGAACACTGAAAATGTGAATGTCCTGTCCACTTGCCTGCAGTGAATGAGGGAGGAGAGCTGCTAGAGAAGAGATAATGGCAAAAAAAAAAAAAAAAA
>VZTF01005109.1:172983-195413 GCA_013397755.1 Cnemophilus loriae
CAAAAAAAAAAAAAAAAAAGGAAAAAAGCCGAAATCCAGAAGGGTTTACTTCCACCTCTGACAGGAAATCAGCAATCATCACTATGTGCAGCTTCATGGCCCTCTCCAGAGTGAGGATGAAGACAGACTTGGAATGGGATCTCTCATTTTCCAGCTACAGTGCAGTTAAATTTCTCTCCTCCCAATGAATCCCAAACCACCCTGAGCTCACAGAGCCTTCCTGTGGACTTGTGCTGCTTCTAAAAGCCACCACTTTCTTGATGAGATTGAATTTTCCCTGGGAAAATTCTGTTGCATCAAGTAGTTGGGGGGGGGAATATAAATAGCTGAACCTTAAAGAATACAAAATGCAGGAGAGCATGACTGAAAATAGGCTAAGGTCATGGATCCATGGAAGGGATTGGATTGGAAGGGACCTTAAAGCCCATCTCATTCCACCCCTTGCCATGGGCAGGGAAACCTTCCACTAGCCCAGGTTGCTCCAAGAGCCGTCCAACCCGGCCTTGGACACTTCCAGGGATCCAGGGACAGCCACAGCTTCACTGGGCACTCTCTGCCAGGGCCTCCCCACCCTCTCAGGGAACAATTCCTTCCCAATATCCCGTCTAAGTGTTCCCTCCTTCAGCTTAAGGCCACTCCCCGCTTGTCCTATGTGGTGGGAGAGGCTGTTCCATTAACCTTGCCTTTAGACCATGTGCTGGAACACCTTCATCAGCCCTCAGTGCCCCTTTTCCACCCCACCTTGGAATGCTGGTAACCTCCAGAGCGTGCCCAGGCTGGCTCAGGTAAGTTATGTCAGCACTGACTATCCATCTTCCATGCTCCAGTTCTGTCCTTTATTAAAGGAGAGTTCTGCTTGGCTATCCCTCACTCCACAGACACACAGGCTGAGGGGAAAAGGCAGTGGAAAAAGCGCCAAAATATCCTGGAGCTGTCCAGAGCAAAATTACAAAATGAATCTATGGTATCAGGGATATCCCCTGGCTGAAACAAAATGGTTGGTGAAAAACAGCATGTTTTATTCATAGTGCTGTATTTCAAAGCATATTTTAAAGTATCTTCTTAATATTCTTCCAGAAGCCTAACACAGCACTTGAGCGTTCTGCATATCCCATTGCTTTGTTAGGAATTATAAACCACACACTGACTCAGCAGAAGAAGCAGCAATCCAATCCCACAGAGTGAACGTGCACTGACTGCTCAGCTTGGCAGATTTTGGGGGATCGATGGGAGCTGCTCTTGTCCACGTGCTTTTGCATTCCAGCAAGAAGTGCTGGTGTGACGTGTGCCACTCTGAAGGGGACACTGGGCAGCTCTTGCTGGTGCTGCTGGAAAAGACTCAGGATGGAGAGCCTGTCTCCAAAGGTGAATACTGTTACTAAAATTATTCATTTCCCCCTGTGCTGGGCACTGCTGAGGCCACACTTGGAATCCTGGGGGCAGCTCTGGATCCCTCATGACAAGAAAGACCTTGAGGGGCTGGAGCGTGTCCGGGGAAGGGAACGGAGCTGGGGAAGGGGATGGAGCACCAGGAGCAGCTGAGGGAGCTGGGAAAGGGGCTCAGCCTGGAGAAAAGGAGGCTCAGGGGGACCTTCTGGCTCTGCACAACTCCCTGACAGGAGGGAGCAGCCAGGGAGGGTCAGGCTCTGCTCCCAGGGAACAAGGACAGGACAAGGAGAAATTACCTCAAGCTGTGCCAGGGTTCAGGTTGGATATTGGAAAAAATTCGTGGAAAGGTCTGTCAGGAATTGGAATGGGCTGCCCAGGACAAGAGTCGCCATTCCCAGTGGTTCAAAAAACCTGTGGTTCTGGTGCTAAGGAATGTAGTTCAGTGGTGGGCTTGGCAGTGCTGGGTTAATGTTGGACTCCATAATCCTGCAGGGTTTTTCCAACCTAAACAATTCCATGTTTCTGTGTCAAATAGCACCTATTTCATGCACTATTATAAAATCCTCCAGTTAAGTTTTAAGATAACCATAAATAGCTGTTTATTCCTAGTCACTCTTTTGGTTTTGCAGCATTAGCATCAGCATTTGTAAGTGCCACCTCAGAGAGTTCCTGGTGCCTGTTTCGGTTCTTTGTATGGAATTATTCTTGCATGGCATTTGTAATTGCTCCTGTCAGGAAAATGGAAACCTTGCACATATTCAGCAACGTGCCTTGGAGAGCAGGTAACCTTGGAGATCCACGGGATGTGCCCCTGGATAATGGAAATACTGCAGATAGTTCCTGAAATACTGCTTTCCTCTTCATGAAAGCTGAATTCTTTCCAGAGGTAATGTTTGCCCTTGGCAAAACAAATTTTGATACAATAATGTTTATAAACAGCACAGGGCGCCCGAAATCCTTCACATCTGTCAGATGTCCCAGTACAAAACTTTCTGCTTTTCAAGCATGCAGAGAGAGAAATGAGGGAAAAACCTCTGAGTGATGAGGATCCAAGGAAATGAAGCAAAATGGGATCTTTTATTGTTTATATTTGCATATGAAAATTGATTTCTTTTTCTGGAATTGCAGTTTCCCATCTCATTCTGCCTCTTTCAGATTTGCCATGAAACGAAATGTGCTTTTCAGAACAAACTGAAGAAAGGTTTTTCTTCTCAGACCCTTTTCAAAGGTTCTGCCAATTTTAGGCCAACTCATCAACCTGTCTTTTTATTTAGCTCAAAAAGCAGATTCTTTTCCACCTCCAATATCTTCACGGAAGTGTTTTCATGGAGAACCAATACAGAAACAAGGTCTGTGTTCTTTTCAGTTCCAAATTCCAAACAGCAACATGCCTAGATACTACTAATAATGATAATAATAACAATAATTATAGTACTACTACTACAACAAATAATGACGCTGAATTCTATCTTTATTTTATAACAATAAAAGAGGAGTATGTTATATTCCTATCTTTTCCTCCTAGACAAACACCACTGGAATAGAATCCATTTCCAGTAGTCTTGAAATTTAGGGAAGCCTTTACCCTACAAAGCAGCGCCTAGCACAGCAGTGTAAAATAGAATTAATTAACAAAATTAAGCCTTTCTGGCACTCGACGTTATGCTGCCAGCCTTGGCAATGTTGCTTAAAAATTCATTATTTGTTTTTCTCTTTGACAGTGTGAAATATTGGCTAGAAGGGTATTTCCAGGCTTTGCCAGGAGCTGCACCCCAGGACAAGCTGCATTCCTAAATTCCACAGCAGGACTGTCCTTTGGCAGCACTCCCTTCCTGACTCACAGTGCTGAGTCTCAGCAGCACCAGGGCCAGGGCATGGAGTCCTGTGAAAACATTATTTATTTTATGAAATGCAGTATTTTATGCAATTTGTCTTAATTTATGTACTTTTACCTATTATACATATTTTAATTTATGTAATTTTGTATATATTTCAACTAATAAGACTTTCACCATACAAATTCACTTCATGTCTGGATGGCTGTCAGCGAGTGAATGCAAGGGAATTATGCTTATAAAAAAGATACCTTTTATGAAACTGTTTTAAATGTTAGTGAATTACAGAATCCTGGAATGGTTTGGGTTGGAAGGCACCTTAAAGCCCATCCAGTGCCACCCTCTGCCATGGGCAGGGACACCTCCCACTACCCCAGGGTGCTCCAAGCCCCGTCCAACCTGGCCTTGAGTATTTAATAAATCTCCACAGGTACAGCAAAATCAATGATTTGCTTGACCCCCAAATAAATATTAATAAATTGGGACAAAGAAAGACATTCAGTGCAGCATTATGAGAACATTTTATCAGAATGCACTTCATACAGAAGTTTACAAAACCATGAAATGAGAGGATTTTTAATAAAACTGCACAATGTTAGTTTCTACTCATGTACACTAGGATTCTCTTCAAAATTCCTCTAAGCCCCAGAATGAATTATCTCGAAACTACAAATATTATACAAATATTCTATCCCTTTAGGCTAAGAGACCAGTAAAGGTAAAAACAAATGTGAGGTATCTTTATCCCCTTAGTCTCAGTTACTGTAATGGAATTCAACTTTTTTCTTGTGCATGATTTGTCTCCACAGAAAGAAATAACAAAATATCAAAAAGTGGGGAAAAGGCAGAGTTTCTTCTTACTGAAATTTTTGTTTGAGGGGTCTGACTAATGCCAGGGAAAAACATGTCTTTGTCTTCAAGCTCTTTACTCAAAGAAAATGGAGTAACTCACAGTGGCTGTGGTGGTTCAGTTCCAGGATTCTGTGCTTTCCCAAGCCTCTCTTCCTTCCAGGATTTTTGAACACAATGCTGGGTTTTGGGTTTTTGTAGGGAAAAAAGAACACCTTTTTCAAGTATTGAGCAAAAATAGATACAGAGAAGGGAAGACAGCAGAATTGTGACAATTTAACATCTTAATGCAGCTTAGTGCTGCCAACATCCATCCTAAACAGGATACTTCTTGTCAGGTTATCCTGAAAAAAAGGAAAAAAGAATCCATGGAATTAGAAAATGGCATTAAACAGGGCAGCAAAGCTGGGAAGGGTCTGGAACCTAAATCCTCTAAGGAGTGGCTGGGCGTACTAAGGGAGTTCAGCCTGGAGAAGAGGAGGCTCAGGAGAGTCCTGGATCCCTCTCCACAACTCCCTGACAGGAGAGGGCAGCCAGGTGGGGATCACGCTCTGTTCCCAGGGAACAAGGAACAGGATAAGGTGAGACGGCCACAAATTGCACCAGGGGAGGTTTGGGTCGAATACTGGGAAAAAATTTCTTCATGGAAAGGCTGTCAGGCATTGGAGGGGGCTGCCCAGGGAGGTGGTGGAGTCTCTATCCCTGGAAGTGTTAAAAAATTGAGCAGATGTAGCACAGAGATATTCAGTTAAAGGCTGGATTTGATGACCTTGGAGGTCTTTCCAAACGTTATGATTCTGTAAGGAAACAACTGGGAAACCACAGTGTGAGGGGACAGACCAGGTCAAACCATCATCTTAGTGCACCCAGGGAGTTAAAGCATTTGGGTAAATTAAGAACAAATAATACGGTGGAATCTGACACACACTCCTGGGGGAATGACCTCCATTAATTTTGTTACTGATCCCTTGATGGTATTAGGTTCATCTTTGCCACCCTTGTACCAGGTTTGAGGTTGAAAGGGGATTTTCAAGCCAGACCTAAGTTAGTTTTCCTCAGTAAGGCAAGGTGGTGGCTGACAGCATGCCTGGGGACTGAAATGCACTTTTCAGCTATTATAGATTAACAGCATGTTTACTCAGCACGCTCTTTCTGGGTGAGTTCCAAAGCTACCAGAAATGGACTTTTGTAATAATTTTCTTAAACATATTTAATTAAGGAAATAGCAGATGTTTAAAACTGAAGCTGCTACAACCCCCAAACTCCTTGCTTTGGCTAAAACCATTCAAGCCACTCTCAACAAATACCTCATCAATCTTAAAAACCCTGTGTGCAAGTCAGTTCTGCTGGCTGCATGAATTTTCTCCTGTGCTTTCCTGGTTTTTAGCAGATTTAATTAGCCTGGTTATTTTTTTGCTGGTTCTCCAATCCTTATTTTTCAAGCAGTGGCTGTTTAGTTGTGTGAGCAGCTCCTTGCCCATGCTCTAAATCCCTGTTTATGAAATACCCGGGTTTAATGTCTTCCTAAAAGGCACTTAAATAATTGCCTTTAATTTTCCAAAGAAAAATTATTGGGAAATAAATCTTGTGATGTTTTTGGAAACCCTAGGCAACCGGGTATTGCAAATGTGTCTGACTGAAGTGAGGGATCCCCAAAAGTGAAATTTGTGTTATACCATGTCATTCAATTCCGTCAAATCTGTCTGGGCTTTTCAGGGTAACCCCAAGATCTCTTCAAAACCCTCCTGAACCTTCAGTTTTAGCTCAGTAGATTGTAAATGTGTCATTTACAAGATGATTATTATGAAAACTCTTCTGAAGGACCTGAGGAAGAGGAATGTGGTTGTTACTGTTTAAAATCTGATTTCGGTTTGCAAGCTGGAAGAATCCGTCTCTGAAATGGGGATTTTGTTTCAACATTTCAGGATTCTGCTGAAGAAAAACAAGTAAAAGCACAATTTTAAGCCCAAAATACTTAGTCACAACAGGCCCTTAAAAAGACCAAGTTCTAAAACTCCTGTAGTTTAGAATTGTTCTATTTTACTCAGAGGAACTGTATCAACTGATACCAACAGTGTTACTGCACCACTCTATTACAGCAGGTAGGACTATCCAAGGAATTTTTTTACCTGATCATTTTTTCCTCACCTAAAAGCAACTTCTGAATTGTGACTAAACTTTAGATGTTGTATTTTCTACTTTAAAAAAAAAAAAAAAAAGCGTAGGCAATGGGACATTCTTTCTTTTATCCATTTTTATAACACTACAATTCAGGAATACCACAAGAGTGACAGGACAAGGGGGAATGGCTTTAAGCTGAAGGAGGGCAGGGATGGATGGGATACTGGGAAGGAATTGTTCCCTGTGAAGGGGGGGAGACCCTGGCACAGGGTGCCCAGAGGAGCTGTGGCTGCCTCTGGATCCCTGGAAGTGTCCAAGGCCGGGTTGGATGGGGCTTGGAGCAACCTGGGCTAGTGGAAGGTGTCCCTGCCCATGGCAGGGGGTGGCACTGGATGGGCTTTGAGGTCCCTTCCAACTCAAGCCATTCTGGGATTCCATGATTGTGTATTGCTAAAACAGGTGCTGATCAGGTAAAAGATTCCCAAGCTGAAGGAATTAACTAGGAATTGGGAGATATTTTGGTATTTTAAATGGACTCAGTGCAGAGTGCAAGGTAAAATGTTCCACCAAAATCCCTGTCACTTGAAGCTGAATATATTTCCACCCCTGAGCAGAGATTTCCACCCCTGTTCAAAGGGGTGGAAGCTCTTTGCTCCTTAATGCCAGGAATGTCTCTGCTTTCCATGTGTTGATTCCAGAGGGGCTGTGCAGACTCGGAGCACGCGCTGCCAGAAAATGAACACACAGAGTGAGCTCGATTTATAAACCAGAAACTTAACACAGCAGCGAGGAATGCAAGATTAGCACAAGCCCTGTTTGGAACCATCTGGCTGAAATCAGCTTCTCCTCAGGTGTGGTGTCCTGCAGCTGCTGTCAGGGCAGGTACCAACACTACTCATGTAGCCTGACAGGCTCTCTCTGTTCCCAAAGGCAGGGGGTCTTCCTGGATTTGCATTTCTTCTTCTAAAAAGGGAGAAAAGCCCTCCCAGCTCCAAGCCACGGTTGTGAGTGCTTGAAATAGTTCAGGGCTGAGTTGTGTTTGATAATTAATTAGATGAGCAGTGCTGTGGTCACCTGTAAGGTGAATTGTGAAATCAGGAGTGCTCCCCTCACCACCACTTGTCATTCTACCAAGATAAAGCAGGTCCTAAACTTCACATGCAGCGAGGCCCAAATGTCCTCCTTTCTGCATGTTCCCAAGCTTTAATGAATTTCATTATTCTTTTTTAATTTCCATGCTCTTGCAGAATAAAGGTCCCCAAATCATTAACTAATTTGATATGTCTCGAGTACCAATTCAATTCTTGGGTCCCTTGAGAACCTGAGCCATCTTGTTCAAACACCTCCTAACTTAGTTTCATAATTAGATATACCTTGATTGATGGGGTTTTGTATAGCACTTGCAGAGTGAAAGAAATCAACCTAATTGTTATCACAATTTAGCAGGTTTTAAGATTAAAAGTCTTAACTAAATCAGTGACTTCCAAGAGGAAACAAAGTCCTGCTCTGTTGTAGCACAAGGTAAGGAAGGTCTATCAATAACGAATTATTGGGGGAGGAAGAAATTGATATGGCAATTGTTAAGAAAGTTATTTCCATGTTACCTGCACTTTGGATATGTATTTATATGAAAAGAGAGACATCTAGTTCTTCCTGTTCCTAATAGCTAGGTCATTCCAAACAGGAAGTTCATGGTGAAATAAATGTGGGAAATAAATTGTTAGGTAGAGCTGAAGCAAAAGGAATAAAGTGTTGCTTTGTTTTTTTTTTTTTAATGAAACACTTTCCTTTCAGAAGACCTTATAGAAGAGCCCTTTTTAGTTATAAAGGAAGTAATTTTGAAAGCCGTGTTGAATCACAGACATTCCTGCCTTCTCCCATGCCTGAAGAGTCCTAATATAGCCAGGCATTGTGGCAAGAGTGACTTCAGGGTAACTTCAAAGGTTGGACTTGATGATCCTGGAGGCCTTTTCCAACCTTTTAGTATTTTATTATTACTATTTCCAATATTTTATTATAGCTGAGGTACGAGTGACATGGTGCTAAAAATTATGGGCTAAAGCCTGAGACAACACAGGCAGGAGTTTATCTCATCAGTATAATCAAGCGTATCTCAAAATCTCCCTTCTTATTGAACAAACTCATCTGGCAGAGATAGAAATGAGAAATTGTTGGTCAATCTAGAACACGAGTTACTTTAGGACAGAAACAATGACATGAAAGCCCTGTTCTGGGGACAGAATCAGTGCTCTGGAGTGGATAAACTTCAAATAATTCCCTTCTTCCCTTCTTGAATAAGGTGAATAAGAGCTTCATGGGAAGGCCTTGGGATACATTTAAAGAAAACTCGAGCAGATTTTCTGTTTCTGATATTGTTTATACATTAGCCCAGTGTGCAGCAGTGAGCAAAGAGCCAGAATTATGGATATGGATGGGCAGAGGTATTCAAATTCCCAAGCATTTGAAATGGGTAGGATCAAATAATAATTTTCTCAAAGTTTTGAGTGTTTTAGGAATAAATCTGATGTTAAATCAGCTGGAAAAAAATCATAAGCCATATATTTATTTATATTAGCATCTGTAAGAGAAGCTTAATGTCTAGGAATTATCCAGGGCAGCAAAGGTATCAGTGGTTACAGATTTACACTTTGTGGGCAGTACTGAGGAAAGTTAATTACAGGGCCCAGGGAGCTATCAAAAGAGTAACTTTCTTCAATCACTCTGGAAAGTTTGGGATACTGTGAGCAGCCAATTTAGTTCTGATTTATCTGTACACCGATTGTCAGAGGCATGTGGAAGAGGGGTTGCACATGTGCCTCTTGCAGGAGTCAGCTAGGAGAAGATGGGAGAAAGCCTTGTCTCTGGGGGGGGACTCGCCTGGCAACCATTTCACACCTCACAGGGGAGATGCAGTCAGCAGGAGACCACCAAGGCCACTGTACCCTCCAGAGAGGTTTCTCCAATCAAGTGGTGAAAGGTCCCCACCCATGGACTGCAGTGGAAGGCTGGACTGGGCCAGTGGTCTCCTGTCAGCAGGCAGACTTTGGGAGGAGCCAGGGGGCATAAAAGTAACTGCACCACAAGCTCTGGGGGCTTGGTGACTGGGCTTTTTGAGTGTCCTGTCTTTTGGGCTTTTTGAGTGTCCTGTCTTTTGGGCTTTTTGAGCCTAGGGGCCTTTGTGATTTTGCTTTGGCTCCAGCCTCCTGAGGTCTGCTTCTTGCCCTGGCCCTAGCCTGTTTTTGCCCTTTTTGCCTTGGCTCCAGCCTGCCTTTTGGCTCTTCTGCTTGCTGGCTCTTGCTCGTGCTCGCATCTGTCCTGCCTCGCTGTGTCCCTGACCGACGGCCTGTCTGTTTGGTCCTTGCATTCCTGCCTGAGCCACCTGTGTCCAACCCTCCTGGCTCCGACCCAGCCCGCTGCCATGATCCCCGCCACAACCCTGTCCAGAGTTCCGGACCTCCCGCCTGATCCCCACTCACCTCGTGTCCGGCTGGCCTTCGCCGCGAGAGCTGCAGGCTGCTGCCTGCCCCGGCTTGTTAGCAGGCAGCGCGCACGCTCCCCGGCTGTGTGGACGTGGACGGCACTCCCCGACCTGCTGGTGGTAACCCCTGTTCCATTTTCCTTCCTCCTTTTCTGTCTTTTCTAGTCCTCTTTAGTAGAGCAACTCCTTTTTTTTGTTGTTTTTTTCTTACCAATAAGCGGTTCTCAGACACAAGGTTGTCTCGGTTGACTTAATTTCGTTCTAGACCATCTATTTTCAAAAGAACTCCTCGCAGTTGCCCACGGTGGAATGCGACAGATACTTAACTTTGAGATCGGCAGTGATTGACTTTAGCCTACGTGTTTGGATGGAGTTGTGGTTACGATGGAGATCCCACCATTGGAGCAGGAATCTTTGGGAATGCCAGCTTTCAATTAATGGTTATATGGTGGCAGCCTTGGAGGAATCCGATTTTACTTAATTTTGGGCACTTTTAGTAGCCCTGTTACTTCAGTCATGCCTAGGTGATCTTTGGGTTTGTCTGGTTTAGTTTTGGTGTGTTTTAAGCTGATTTTATTAAAATCTTTAAGAAGTCAGAGTTTGGAGGAAGTCTAGAACAAGACTCGGTGTGCAGTTTTTATAGACAAAATCTGTGGCCAGCGCATTGTGTGCTCTAGGATTTTGCACTAATGGTGGGGAGAAGGATGAGAAATGGGGAGAATTTTGATATTTTGGATGAAAACAGGCCTCGGTTCTATAACCGCCAGTTTAATGAATGGGAATTTCCAGCCAGGCTCTTAGCAGGAGAAATTAAGAAGGTTGTTTACATGCAAATTCTGCTTTGGTGAGTAACTCTTGTCTCAGATGAATGCTCATAATCTACTGATTGACAAAGGTAATAAATCTGATAAGGGTTGTCATCAACTCAGAGAGGAAGGTAAAAGAAGTCTAGAGGGGAAATCTTTAAACTAAAGCAGAGGAACTTTTGTCACTGCATTAATTTGCTTATTAATTGGCACAGAATACACATTGCTTAGTAGAAAAGGCTGGCAGAAAAAGGAGCGGGGAACCTGAAATACAACCTTCAAACTGTGTAAAACGGAAGCAAGGGGACCATTATGACACTATGTCAAAGGATGCTGAGTGATGTTCATCTGTCACACCATAGTCGTCATAAACTCATTAATTATTAGTCACGAAGGAGAGCCTGTATGAAAGCCCTGTTGTGGCAAAGCAAATAAAACAACAGAAAATAAACGAAGAAAACTTCTACTGTGTGGTCCAAATGCACGAACCTGGTTTGTCTTTGCTTGCCTCTTGACCTACATATTTAATTTTTCTCTCAGAACGATGCTCACATGAGTCCTTTCATTTGTCACAGCCTTACACACACATATTATAGTTAAGGGTTAGGAATGCCACAGAGAGCCAGTTGTATCCTATTCCTATCAAACTCAGCTCCAGCCTGGAAAAAAATAATTCCTATTAATATAATTCAGCCAGTTTTTATTAATGAGGTCTATTGAGGGAGGAGGTCCAAGCCACTGGACTGTGACTCAGATAATTTCCTAGTTCCTTCTGTGACCTTGAGCAAGTTGCTCGATATCCATGGCTGGAATTTTCTGAGACTCTGAAGATTTTAGAAGGACAGTAAAGCTGATTGATTGTTCTGGTCCATTGGCTAAAGTGAAAAATCATGCAATAGCGAGGTGAGAATTGTTGGTAAAACAGGAAAAACAAACAAACAAACAAAAAGCTGGAGAAGAAATAGGTTCAGCTCAACAACTGAATTTTGCTCTTAAAGTTCCTTTCTGGCTTTATCCTTTTTTATTACATCTGGGAAATTTCTGAAACAAATATTTGACTTGTATAAAAACTAAAATATAACAAGAGTGTTTTCATTACTCATGCTTCCTAGAACAAGCAATTTGACTTGAATAATCTAATTAACTATAACTTCAAATTTGACCGCTTCCTGAAGTACTATTTTTAAATAAAAATCACAGTTTCAATACCATGCTTTTAGATACAGTATTTCATTACACTTTTCATTATGTCAAGTTGGTAAGTTTTTAGAGACGGGGACTCTGCCAGTATGAAAATCTCCAGCATTTCCACAGCAAGTGCTGTATTTCCTGAGCCTTCAAGGCTTTTTGGTAATAAAAATAAATTTATGGAGCTATTTTGTCTTATGCTCACCCTAAACTTAGGTGGCAGTTTAAGGTGGTGAAAGGGAAAGAATTGACTGCTGGATACGCTTGTAGCCATAAAAAGAAAAATTCTGAAAGAACTATTTCTATGATTTCATAATAAGAGAAATAAGACATTGGAACACTTAGTTTCTTATTGTGACGTACACAGGAACAGCTGGACCAAGAAAGACTTATCCTGATATTCAAAGGGCCTTATCTGGCACAAAACTTCCTCTACTGGTTCACAAACCTGTCAATCAGCCCTGAACTGGTGAGAAAGTTGGACAAGATGATCACTGCAGGTTCCTTCCAACTGAATGATTCGATTCTATTCTGTTTTTCCATATTCCCTATAAATTTTACATAAATCTGTTTCTGTGTCGGCCAAAACACAGAGATATGATGGAAAAAGTGAGGGATGTTCTGCTGTGATGCAACTGGAATGAGCTAAACTTTGTGTCAGCTCCATGCAAATGAAGATCTACTGAATGCCATGATCTTCAAAGGCATGGTCAAGGTGTGGAAGATCAGTTCAGGCATGATTACACCTGAGTTATCATTTTCTGGGCCTACAAAAATTAATCTAATCCAGAACCTCATTGTCTTTCTTCTCCTTTTTGTGTAAAAACTCTGGGAGAACTATGGAAAGAAACTTCTGAAGAACACAGAGCTGACAGAAGAACATGCAAGCATTTTTAAGCAGGCTCCCTGTTGGGAAAATTATCACTTATTATATGTTTTTATTGAGACAGAGAGAAGCTCTTTCAGATGCCTGTTTTTCAGCTTTTAACTGGTTTCAGGCACTGCTGATTAATAAATATTAGTCAGTGTGAGGCTGTTTTGTTGGTCTTGTGTGCACACACTCGGGAAAAAAATCTGCCGATGTAAAGCCAAAATCCAGCCTGAGCCCCTCTGTTATTGAGTAGTTTGCTTAGCAATTTAAATATTCAGCATTCGTCTGTCAAATGAATTTATGGGAAACACTGATACCAGTCACTTTAGGCCATAAAAACCCAGCCCCACTTTTTAACAGGAGGGTCTAACACCCTCCTTCTGGGAGTCTGTGGAGATTCCTCCCTGGAGTGGGGACACCCCTCAAGGTCAGTCTTTGAGGCTGAGGAAAGAGATTTGGTCATTGGGATGAGTGAGTGACATCAATCTCTACTTAATAACTGTTTTTCTAGCTTTAATATCATTGCTTCAATAAACAGTGCACTGTACTCATAGTTAGAGCTGTCTACACTTTGTAGTAAATAATTCTGATTAAGATATTTATGATCATCATCAATTTAAATAAATAATTTTATTCTTCATAGAACTATGTTTGGGTTGCCATCCTCATGTAAAAAGGCTCAATTACACCTGTACAATCCTTGAGGCAAACCAAGCCTGGGACTGGGATTGGATCCAGCCACATCCAGAGTCCCCTCTGAGAAGGACTTAGGAAAGCTGGGGGTTCCTTGCTGCACCTTGTGACTCAGCAGGAGGGTCACCCTAATAAACCTCGTCCAAAGCTTCCATTCTGCCCAGTATTCCCAAATTAACTTGAAAGTGCCCTCAGTGCACAGGACTAGAGAGCCAGTGTGCAAGCAATAAGGAAAGGCTTTCCACCACGGCCACTGAAATGATTTTGTGCTGGTTTCCTAAGGACACTGCCTCGGGATTTGCTAATGGAAAAACAACAGGCACATGTGAAACAGCTGGAAAGAAATAGTTAGGCAGCACATACAGTGAATAAATCAGCTGGTGTTTGCAGCAACGGTGAAATATGGGACAAGTCGGTGGTTTGGAAAGTACCGTAAAATTCCCTAGGGAAAATGCAGATTGGACTTGGCTTTAACCTCTCCTCAAATACAGATACAGTTCACTGACAGGTCACGTCAAAGGTCCCCTCTAACACCCCAACATGTCTGACTGTTGTCAGACAGACTGTAAATTGGATTGCTCCAATTATCTGGGCTCCGGGAAGAATAACAGTGCAGTAAATAAAGGTCTCTGGAGGTTTGTCACAGGCTTGTAACAGCTTAGTGAGTGCCAGTGTCATCCCTATGGATCAGCCTGGATTGGAACGCTTTAACATCTATGGACATTTAACTGCAGCTCTCCCAGGAGAGGCTGTTGTTGCAGATCCTACCCTGCCAGTGTCTCCCAGGAATTTAAGGAAGTGTTGATGTGAATTGGCTGAGAATGTAATTTTCCCCTCTTCTTCCCATCACACATAAAACACACGGCAGTGCTCAGCCCAGGCAGTGTGAAGCATTAATACAGGCACTGCAAAGAACATCTGCAACAACTTAGAGCCACTTGGGAGCACAATGCAGAGATTCTAAAGGAGGAATTTTCACAGCTTTTTTCTTAGATTATTGTATCTGACAACTGCCAGGCTTTGTTTGGGGTTTGCAGTTGGTGGGTGTCAACATTTCCTGTGCAGGGATTCTTACAAAAAACAAAAACCCAAATAACCTTTGGACCTGCTGAAAACTGAAGTGGAAGTTATTTGGGAGACTATTTATTTTCTAGCTGTCTAGCACCAGAGAATCATAGAATCACACAATATCCTGGATTGGAAGACACCCACCAGGATCATGGAGTCCAACCGCTGGCCCTGCACAGACCCCCCAACAATCTCACCCTGAGCACCTCTGGGAGCATTGTCCAAACACTCCTGGAGCTCTGGCAGCCTTGGGGCTGTTCCCATTCCCTGGGGAGCCTGGGCAGTGCCCCAGCACCCTGTGGGGGAAGAACCTTTTCCTGATCTCCAGCCTGACCCTCCCTGGCCCAGCTGCAGCCATTCCCTTGTGTCCTGCAGCCCTCAGTGAGTCTCCCCTCAGTCTCCTCCGCTCCAGGCTGAACAAGCCAAGCGCCCTCAGCCACTCCTCGTACAAATTCCCCTCCAGATCTACATCAATGAGTTGTGCTGTGTATCCTCTGAACCACTGTTATGTTACCTAGAGGAAGCAGAAGTTCTAAATAGATCCTTGGACACTAATTACAGGGAGAAGAGTAGAAATTTTGCCTTGATAATGTTCTCGGTAATTATCCTTTATGACATTATAAATCTGATTTTTTTCCCAACTTTTATATCTGCTCATGTTCCTCTGTGAAACGGTGGAGTTTATTTAAAATTAGCAGCAGTTTTATTAATGACACTCAACATTTCCAGTAATGGCTGTATAATGTAAATCCTGTAAAGTGCTTAATAGGACACAGCTTCTTGTTTGGATGCGTGTGGTGATAAATTAGAAAGAAACTAATAAAACATGGAGCAGAAGGAGAGAAAGCTGGAGAAGTTTCAGGGCAGTGAACAGAGAGATGTGGCCAGTAATGATGTATATCACAGGTCATCCCAGGACAGTGAATAACCTTTGTGTTTTTACAGGATTTTTCCTAAACTCTCTTAATCTTGTTAACTTTTTTTCCCACCAGCAGTTCTTGGGTTTGCATCTGAATGGATTAGGGAGGAGAGTACCTATAGGCCATGCCCTGAAATTGTTCAAAGCCAGGCTGGATGGGGCTTGGAGCAATCTGGAGTAGTGGAAGGTGACCCTGCCCACGGTAGGGAGTGGAACTGGATGTGCTTTATGCCCCAGACCAGATTGCTCCAAGCTCCCTCCAAGCTGGACTTGGTCAGCCCTTCCAGGGGTAGCACAAGATGTGGGCACATCCAGGATTTTGGGATATGCAATGATTCACCTGGAGCTGCTTTGCCAATGTGTACTTTGGGTTATAGAAGATTAAGAGACTCTTTGAATGGCATGAAGGAAATCTGAAGTTCTACCTAGAGAGAGGACCGTCGGTGTTAAGACATTAACTATATATTGCTTGGCCAACTATTAAATTTCCATCAATACCTGGACTATTTAATAGAAAGTTCTGTTCTTTGATAAAACACAGGTTTCACATTTGCCATGTCTTCAACTCTCAGAAGAATTCTGTTTGTGTCAGTGAAATATGACATCTTTGCTTTGACATGAAGGGAATTTGTTTTAAAAACTGACTGACTGGTAGTGAGATCTCTGAACATCCAGAAATTCTTCACTGTAGCAAAAATGAGAGTGGGGTGGTTAAAAACTCAGCTTAAAGTCTTCTGGTAAATGAGACTTCACTCTAAAAACTGCAAAACAAAGTAAGCCCAAGTCCATTAGGCTGCCACAGATACATTGCTGCTTCTATTGCTGTGTGATTTTAGTTGTCAGCAAAAGTATAAATAGTTTTGGGAGACCCAAATCCTACTTCCAGTGCTAATATAAATCTATGATTTGTGTTATTAGCCAGCTTCTTGCTGACCCATAAACTTTCTGGACTGTTTTTTATGACAGGGGAGCTATGCAGGGTATGAGGAGGAAAATCAGTAATTTTAAATATATTAAATGGAAGTGATTGATCTCTTCTAGAAATATAAAATAATAATGTTTGAAGTGACAGGAAAATCTGTGGGAAGCTCTGAATAATAATATATACTAATGTTTAAATATATTATGACAATCCCTCTTTAAAAATCAAACTGAAGCTCTAAATCATGCTCTGATAGCTCTTATTATCTGAATTACACTGAATTATGAACAGCCATTGCTTAGGATGTGGATGTAGATATATATGGGGTTTAATTCTGTCATTTTTTAGCATTGGTCAGTGTTTGGAGATATTTTCCTACATTGAGAGAAGTGTTTTCCACTGTCTGGCAGAAACACCTCTCCCTGTTTCCTGTAGGTCAGTGCACATGCAGAGCACATACTTATGTCCTGAAATACATGCACTGTCCTAAAACTCGACTGGCTGGAATTTTCAAACTTGCCTTAAGGATATGGATGCCCAGCTCTCATTAATTTTAATTCAATTAATTAATTTGGTTACTCATTTCTCATTTTAATTTTAATGGGAATTGGGCATCCAAATCCCATAGGCAGGTTTAAAAATATCAGCCAGAAGATAATGAATATCCAAGGGAATGGAATTCCAGAGCAAGCTGGAACTTCTCTGCTGTGAAAGTTCTGCTAAAGAGCCACTTCACTGCTTTCTGTGGTCAGGAGTCACAACTGAGCTTCTTCCAGAAAAAAACACACCTCTGACAGTTCTTCAGAAGGCAACCTTCCTGTCTGAGAAGAATACTAAGAAAATATGGGGGGTTTTAAGCGCCTTTCATGTTACTCAACTTTTATTTCATGGAAATGTCAAATAATGGAATAAAGAGTCTGTTTCTTCCTGTGCTGTTGTATTTGGTATCTTTCATAAACCAAGTATTCAGAACTTATTGTCAAATCTAAAGCTGGTGACCAAATCAACAGGAGCTATTACTGGTCTTATCATTCTGAATGGCTTTTCTCTATTTTTAATGTTTCTGGGAAGCAATATTCCTTTTTCCTTTTAATTATAAGATTGCAGCCTCTTTTGTGTACAATAGAACTATACTGGAGAAATTAAATTTCTCAATTAGCAGTGGAAAAAGAAGAGCAGTTTAAATGGCAAAATAAGCAAGTCAAACCTCCCTTAATTAATTTTATCATTGCTTTTTTTTCAAGAAAAAAATGCAGTTTAGCTTCACTGGGGAAAATGTCTCTTAATCATGCTACATTTAATTGGAACAAATAATTATAGTGAAATATTAATCATTATGCACTGAAGGCCCATTTGAAATGTAATCAGTGCGAATGGAAGCCAGCCTGCTTCCAGCATTAATTTGAGCTGTAACCTGGATCAGGTGTGTTTCCCAGGAATTTCTGTCCAATGCTTGTAGCCATTGTAAAGCTGGAAATAGCTTGAGTATAAAATTCCTTATAACTAAGCCACTGGATATGAAAATTCCCACTGTGAGAGCCTGTACACATCCTGGAAGAAACATCAGGATGGAGTTTTGAAAGCCTTAGGTATGTGCTGTCAGTATCCATTGTAATGGTAATCCCGTGGGGAATTTTGTCATTAAATTCCATGGAAGTGGAGTTTCTCAGTGCCATGAGCTTGTAAAGAATTGCTTTCAAGAACTGGGGGAAAAAAAAGGCAAACACTGTGATTGCATTCATCAGCTTCCATTGCATCAATCAGCTTCCATTTAAACGCCCTCTGTTGTTAAATTGAAATGAAGATGGATTTGTTGTTCTGGATGGTTTAGACATCTATTAATTATACATGCACATAATATTTAATTACCGTAAGTGTGGCAATTTTCTTGAATTAGAGATGGATTATTCCATTCAGAATCCAGCAATTGGACTTTACGATGTTTGTCAGTTCATAATTAGCTTGGAATCGCTAGCTGTGATGGGGGTATTAGGATGTTTGGAAATCCTTGGAAATCCCACAATTTGAGGAGCCTCTTGGCACAGGTGGCCTCCTGGATGCCCACGAGAAGTCTGAGCCCATGAAGTTCATTTATAACTTCTTCCAAGCTCCTGATTATCTCACCTTGAGCTGTGCCAGGGGAGGGTCAGGTTGGAGATCAGGAAAAGGTTCTTCCCCCAGAGGGTGCTCAGGCACTGAACAGGGAAGGGGCACGGCCCCAAGGCTGCCAGAGCTCCAGGAGTGTTTGTGCAATGTTCTCGGGGATCCACAGGGTGGGATTGTTGGGGTAGGGCCAGGGGTTGGACTGGATGATCCCAGGTGGTTCCCTTCCAACTCAGGATATTCTGCGATTCTGTGACCTCTGGGAGAAGGGGAAGCGAGAAGAAGAAGACACACCCAGAGAATTTGCTGGTGCCCAAGCTGAGCTCTCCCATTTCAGCAAGCAATGAAAGCATTGAGTAAGTTACTCCCCAGAGTAGCTATTCAGATGCTGTGCAGTGTTTCCCTATTAAGAAAACTCTTCATGTTCCCTAGATTTTCCATGTGGCTCAACACCGAGGGTCAGCTGAACATGTATTACCTGTGCAATCAGAGCAAGCTTTGCTCACATTTCCTCTCTTCCTGCTTTGGTCTTTCCCTGCTCCTTAGTTTTCCAGGTGCCTGACAGTGTTTTGCTTTCCCCAGGAAGAGCTGTGGCTGAGCGTTCCTGCTCAAGAATTGGCAGCTTGCAGCCAACGTGTGAGCGGAAAAGTGTGTGGGAGAGGGGGAAGAGAACGGGGTGGAGAGGGAGAAAGCTCATCTAAGCTCTTTTCTGGGAATGCTTTGGAGTTCAGGCTTTCTGTCAGGTGCCTTTGACAGGAGTCAGGACTCACTGAATGGATGAAAGGGAGAGAAGAAAAAAGCAAGGCCGAGGCAATTTGAGATAGTATCCGGTGTATCTTGGAGCGAGATAGCATTCAAAGGCCAGGTTTAATTTAAGCAATGGCTCTGTGGAGTGTATTAACCTTTCCACCTTCCCTCCCTCCCCCCATGCTGAGCACTAACTGTCTTTTCTGGCTTTTTTAGAAGTATCTTTCCAGCTCTACTGCACCATTTTTCATCCCCTCTTTGAAGGAGGTATGTCCCTGAAATTATCTGTTCAGAATCATGCTAATCCACCTGCTCTATCCCCCAGTAAGGCCGGTAAATATGGATTGTAAATGGGGTTACTATGACAAAAGCTGGGAGGTGGGAGGATGGAGAGGCAGGAGTAAGGAAGGCAGCAGGATGGATGGAAATGACAGCGTTAGCAGGGCAAAATGAGTTTGAAGAGACCAGGGGGAATGTGGGTCAGATATTCTGCCAGTGTAAATGTCACAGGTGTGCTGGCTTTGGTAGATCTGTGCCCGTTTATTCCAGCAGGAAAGTTAGCCGTGCTTTCTAGTCCCAACTAATTATAGCTGGTACCTCAGGCTCCTATCCGTGCATGGGAATGACCTGGGGTTTCTATCCTCTTCTTTTCTTCTCTGATCTCTGACCTGACTTTTGTAATGCCTCCTGAAATACTTGCTGGCTTAATCTACTGGATTTGGCATCTGTGACTTGGACAGGACTAAAAAAACACCCGTCTACTTAGTATTTGAGTAACCAAGTTCTAGTTAGAATAAATTGGGTTTAAAATGAATTTTTGTCCTTTTTTTTTATTACTGACATTTGCCGCTTACTTTTTAAATTAAGCTTTATTAAAGAGAAGAAAAGAGAAAAAAGAAAACCATCATATGCTGAAGTTTGATAAAACACTTTTTTCCACTTAACTGGTGTTTTGATATGTAGAAAGGCTGCACTCCTGTCATGACTGGCCCTCTGTGCTGGCACTGCTGAGGCCCTTCGAGTTCNTCATATGCTGAAGTTTGATAAAACACTTTTTTCCACTTAACTGGTGTTTTGATATGTAGAAAGGCTGCACTCCTGTCATGACTGGCCCTCTGTGCTGGCACTGCTGAGGCCCTTCGAGTTCTGTGTCCAGTTCTGGGCCCTCACGGCCAGAGAGACCTTGAGCGGCTGGAGCGTGTCCAGGGAAGGAAACGGAGCGGGAGAAGGGGCGGGAGCTCCAGGAGCAGCTGAGGGAGCTGGGAAAGGGGCTCAGCCTGGAGAAAAGGAGGCTCAGGGGGGACCTTGTGGCTCTGCACAACTCCCTGACAGGAGGAGGCAGCTGGGGGGGGTCGGGCTCTGCTCCCAGGGAACAGGGACAGGAGGAGAGGGAACGGCCTCAAGCTGTGCCAGGGGAGGCTCAGGTTGGACATCAGGAGGAATTTCTTCCTGGAAAGGGTGGTCAGGCCTTGGAAGGGGCTGCCTGGGGAGGTGCTGGGGTCCCCATCCCTGGAGGTGTCCAAGGAAGGCCTGGACATGGCACTCAGTGCTCTGGGCTGGTGACAAAGTGGGCATTGGGCACAGCTTGGACTCGATGGTCTTTTTTCCAACTTTAATGATTCAGTCATTCTGTAACATTGCCCAGAGAAGCTGTGGCTGCCCCTGGATCCCTGGAAATGTCCACAGCCAGGCTGGACGGGGCTTGGAGCAACCTGGGATAGTGGAAAGTGTCCCCGTCCATGGCAGGGGGTGGAACTGGATGGGCTTTAAGTTCCCTTCCAACCCAGACAATTCTCACAGGTGCAGCAGGAGGCACCTTTGTGTGTTACAACAGTTAGAAATAACAACTTCAGATGTTTCCAGTATTTTCAATAATCTATACTGTATATATAGATCTTCGCAGCCATTTCTTTTCAGTAAAGAGTGAAAAAGAAGCTGGAAAATCAATGTACCAACAACAGAATCATTATGTCTGAAACTATAAACAAGGGTAGCGTGTTGAAATAAATTCATCCAGATGGCACCAGAACTCACAGGCTGGAATAATTTCTCTAATGCATATTAGAAAGTAGTGGAATAGCTTCAAATAGGGGTCTGGATAAAAATGGCTTGATGTTTTTTGGAGCAGCTACAGTTCCTCCTGACTTTGTGTAATGGATAAGTTCAGACACTTCACTTCTGACAAAGTGGTCCATGAGAATTTTTTAACGGGCTCCACCATGGAGCTCTCTCTACATGACAAATGGGGCTGCAAGAGCTCTCCTGGTCGGCAGACAAGCCACAGATGAAAAACACTGACAGCACTGCCCACAAAAAGAACAAGTTGTGTAATTTACTATGGGTCACACATTTTGAATGTTGTAAAGTTATACCCAAAGCTGTCACCTTCACAGATTGAGTGACCTCCTGTGATAGTAAAGGTTATGAAATAAAGAAATGTATCTTGCAACTCATTAATCTTTAGAGAAACAGCCAGAAAGATTTCTGACTGCTGTTTGCAGGTACCAAAAAGTATGAGACCAAACACTGCTGTGAAAGTTTGTGGAGAAAATAAATCAACATTTTGGAACAAAAAGATGCTGTATCTTCTTTCTGGTTTGGAGTGACTTTGATCTTTAACTACTTACAAATGAATCCAAATAGAGTTTGGGGCTTTCTGAAGTTTGCAGAAGTGATTTGCATTTCAAAAGGCCCTGCAGTAAACACCAGTTAAGGTCCCAAAAGTCTTCTAAGAAGATGATTAACTTGAGAAATCCTTTGCTGATAATTAGCGGGGTTGACTCCTAGGTGAAATCACATCTGGCTGAAAAAAAAAAATGTATCATCGTGCACTGGAGGAAGGACTTAGAAGTCACTTTCTTTATTAAATGACAATTAAGTTTGTGCTAGAACACTTACGTTTGAGTTCCCAGAAATGTAAAGAAAGAAGAATAAAGAATGTTTAACAGCATTATAAAGATGTAGTTTACTTTTCTGGGAGCTCTCCACAGGAATTGATAAGCAATACAATGGTTTTTTATAGCATCAAATGTTTTTTTATACCATCAACATACTACGGATCATGTGAATCATAGACCCATTAAGGCTGGAGAAATCTCCACGATAATCAAGTCCAACTTTTGACCGAGTACCACCATGGCCACTAAACCATATCACCAAATGCCACTTATGAACACCTCCAGGGGTGGCAACTCCACCACTACCCTGGGCAGCATTTTCCAATGCTTAACCACTCTTCCAAGGAAGAAATCTTCCCCAGTACACAACCTGGCATTCCCCTAGCACAGCTTGAGGCTGCTTCCTCTTGTCCTCTCATAAATAGGACCAAACATTCAATTCCTCTCAGAGATCTAAGATTGATTCCAAACTTGGTGTTGCACACGTCGCATGTGCAAGAGCCTCTGCATTTTCTATGAGGCCTCTAGCCTGACTTTAGAAGGG
>VZTF01005111.1:0-101182 GCA_013397755.1 Cnemophilus loriae
AACAAAGACACAAGGACCTCCTTATACATCCGAAGGAGATCGTTTTGTTGTAGCAAACCAGGTCTTTTTATACTTCAAACTCAACAGAGCTTAACTGAACCTTAACAGAACTTAAGTGAAACCTGAGAAAGGCACTCATTGGCTGCAGCAGCTGCAGTGTCACTGCTCATGTGTCCCTTCATCCAATCAGCTTCCTGTTCACGTGGTCCTTGCATCTCCCCAGCCAATCACTGTCTCGCTACCAACCGACACTCAACTGACTCTCAACCAACCCTCAAGCCACCGCCCAATCTGCAGCTGAGCCCTTCCCAGAATGCCTTTTAGTGAACAGAATTTAACAATTTTAACATATTTAACAAAGGCTGAATGGAGCCAGTCCTGGTGTCAGATGTGCATTTGGAGAAAGCAGGTTTGAATAAAATGAATCACAGCCAGAGAACTGTCAGCGCGTATCAGTAGTGTCAGAAGAGCTCTTGAGTCAGATCGGAGTTTCTGTAGGCAGCTGTCCCTTGGATTTGCTGAAGAAAATCTCTTACGGGTTTAAATCCTGGACACTGAAATCCACAAGAAAATTCACATTTGCTCCAAGTGTGAGGCCAAGTCACTTTCTTCCTGCTTCCTTCATCAGCGAAGCACGAACTGAGTTAGAACTTAAAACTGTTGTGTTCTGTACATCTGCTACCAGAGAGGATGAGCAGAAGTAGCAGGACAACCTGCTGCTGTCTTCAGGTTTATTATGGAAATATGAAATGTCATGGAATCTTATTGGTATAAAAATGTTATTTTTCAGGTTCACAATTACCACGTCCTAATTTGAAATAAAACCGAATAAGGTACCACTCTTAAGAGTTTTACCACACCTGCAAATCCACTGACTTGATGAGAGGGTGGGAGGATGCAGCCTTGGAGGGAAAAGAGGGTAACACAGGTTACGAAACTGAATCCTATTGAAGTTATTCCTCATGATAGAGGTCACATCCAGCCCTTTGTGAATCTAAGTTGAACAGTTTTTGATGCACCAAATCTCAGGTTTAATTGCTTATGAAAATCTGAATCAGAACTATAACTTGTATCATCTCAACCATCATTTCCAACAACCAATGTGACAAAACACCAAGTTCACATAAAAGCAGAGGAATTTTATCTTTTTATCCATCACTAACTTTTACATCCATCACTGGATCCCTGCTAAAGAGTGATGGTAATAAGCTTTTCCTAAGGGATCAGTAAAAATATACAATAAACTTTGCTAGTAGCCTAGTACAACAAATATTCTGTTTTTTAACCTTACAGGGAAGCTCCACAAAAGGTTCATTCTTTTTTATTTATTCCCGCCCAGTCACTCCATCCTTCCTGACCCACCCCCAAAAATATCTTGCACTCATCTTGCATAATGCCAGCAAAAAAATTACATGTGTTATTCCTGACTGCTAATTCTTCTCAAGCAATCGTGGAGTGATCAGATTCAGCAGGCTTTTGGAAACAGTCTTCACCTTTATCAATTTTAACAAGCCTACAAGCAGAATCATACAAACAGGGTAATAATGGGACAAATAGAGACATTTGAACAACTAGGAGGTTTTACTGGTATTCTTAACCATTTTTCCAGACAATTTTAAAGTGCTGAAGGACATACTTCATTACTTGTACCTCTCTTAAAAACAATGAGCCTCTGAACACAGGATTTTGCATCGTTGAGCTCACATGACCAAGATCTAATTACATTCTTGTGGATTGCACCAAGAATCTGGGGAAGGAAACTCATTTCACGGCTCATGGCATTGTGTCAGTGAAGAGAAAGACATTTTTAACTTGGGCATAACAAAGACAAAGAACCAGCCGGTGATATATTTTCTGTTGGATTGAGTGGAATGTTACACAGTCTGAAATTCTGAAGATCTAAAAAAATATTTAAAAAAAAAAAAAGTAATTCAATAACAGGATGAATAATTCCAAAAGTCACAGGAAGACCACAGTATATTTAGGTTTTCTTTTTTACGTGTATTTTCGGGCTAAACTTCAGGAGGGTGTTAATTTCTCGGTAATGAAATCACCCAGCAGAGCCAAGAATGACAGATCTGTTACCATCTCTACTAAAGCTGTTCCTCTGGTCTTCTAACTTTGGCTCCTTACCCTCTATGTATTGCCTTTTCTTCATATTCTTTTTAATAATTGCACAAAGCTCTAAAGTGACCTGAAAAATATTTTTGGTTGTACAGGGATTTTCAGAAAAAAAACGTTTCCTTTTCTCCAGAAGAAGAAAATCCAGACTGGATCAGAAAGAGCCAATGGTTAATTCAGGTTCCTTATCCACAAGCAATACAAATAAAGCATTCAGCCAGTTGTAGTGATAATTGTACTCTCTGGGCACTTACTTGTCCCTGACAAAAACCCCCCTAGGAATTAAATGCATATTAATATAAAATTCTGTTTTTTATAAATTGAAAAAATAATTTAAAAAAAATAGATTTATGATACTACTTATTCACACGAGGGAGAGGTGAACTTCATCAGATGTAGAGATCTCTGGCTCATTCCTGCAAATATCCAGAAAATCATTTCTCATCCTTTACACAAACACATTATAAAAATCAGTATGAAAAGCACTGCCACATTCTAAATCTCAAGCCTTACTTAATAGCACCTGAGCAAGTAAGAAGCCTTTGAATTATTTTTGTGCTGTCTGCTTTGTATACATTCCATGTGATACTAAAGTCAACAAATTTTATTTATTTCCATCAGCAGAGAGAAAAATTAAAAATTCATAACTTTAGTTCTAAAGGTTTGTTCTCAGCTAGGAAGAATCAAGGAAACAAAAGAAGATAAAAGGCCTGGAAAAAAAAAATTAAACTTGCAGTAGAACTTTTCCATTTGGATTCCTGCAGAGCCTTTTTCTTTCCAGGAGATCATACTGATTTCTATGAATCTTTATTTATATAATATGAATCTATCTATCTCTATATGTTTTTGCCTTTGGTCACAGGGGACTTGGATCAGGAGGATAGATGAAGTAAAACCTGATCATAAGTGTATCCCACTTGTCTGATAATTTACCAGTAGAATATTTTCCTGGTCCTAAGACTACCTGCTCAGGCATTTCTTAGGTTCACAAGACCTTACACTCTGCAACTTTATTGCTGTGCAGATAGATGGAAAACTTTCCAGGTCAGTCACAGATCTACGACTGTGGGAGAGCTCTCTGGTTATCTCAGTCTTCTGGGCTTCTTATCCAGGTGCAGGGAAATCTTTCTTCCCCATGCTACCAATGCTTACATCCTTCAGCACTATCAGGGTCTTCCTAAGTCGGGGTAGCAGCTAAACCTCCAATACCAGAATCTTTGGTAAAATTTTTAGGAATTTTGTTTTCCAGGAGAAACTTCAGACTTTCTAGTTTTTTGTTCAGATTTAGAATAAAACTTCTCCTAAAGTGCTGAATTTTCCCACAGAACAGACTTTTCTATTTTGGGTCTTTTTAAGTATAATAACTAATAATTAATTATAATACTAATACATCTGTATTAGTATTCTTATCTCATCTGCAAAGGAGGTTACAGCCCCTTAATATCTAGTAAAATCTTCTTTTAAGGTTATAAAAATCAAATAACCAGTTTTCTGCTGTACTGCATACATAGCTCTATTTCTACCAATTAGGAAAACTGATGACTATTCATACCGTAACAAAAGGTTGCAGAACATAAAACTTGGAAACTATGGCTTCAACTTCCTTTAAAATGCTTTACATTTGTGTGTGTTTTATCCTCTAAGGCAAGATATTTATTACTCTTTCAGAAGTGGGAGATTAGGTCACCAGCAGAGAAGTAATCATAGTGTTTGCTGTGTTATTTAAATGTAGATCAGTAATGACATTATCTCATCAGTGGTGTGACATACCATCAGTTATTCTGTCATCATGGATTTGCAACTGCATCACCAGGAGTAGGCTGAACCTAACTTGTAACTCAACAGCAACTTCCAAACTTTTAAACTAAATTTTCATGTCTATTCAAGGTAAGAACACATGGTCTTGTGTTATGTGCCAGTTGAAAAGTACTCCATGATTTGAATTACTTTTTTGAGCCAGGGATGATTTTGTAATGGACAAGTACAGACCAGCATACCAGAACTGGTTCCATCTGTCAGCTGAGTTATGATTCTATCACTCTATATATTAGTCCTTTCAGCATTTCTGGAATTTCTTGCCAAAATTAGCCTGGCTTTGGATTCAGCAGTTATTCAAACCAATGTAAAGGCAAATTCATGTGAAAAAAAATAGCAAGTCATCTTAAGATCAGGGAATTTCTTTGGCAGCCTTGCTGAACCTCTCTAAGGCATTTGATTGCAAGGAGCATATTCAATCTTTTATGGTACTCTTTATCTACAGCCTAAAGGAATATTTAGCTTTATCTCTTGGTGTGCCTTCTTTAGGCAATAAATACACAAAGGATGCTGTTTTCAGTTAACGTTTACCTCATGATATTTATTGCTACCCATACTTATCTACTCATTTTCAGCAAAGTTCCCCCTCCAGATAAGGTACATTTTTAAACAAAATATTTATTCTTTGTACTATTTTCTCCAATCATTCAGTTCAATTTAAAAGTTATAGAAATTATATCCAAGCTGAATCATTTCACATACAAACAAAGGAAAATTTTAAAAAAAGTAAAAATAGGAAGATATTTTATATCACCTTGTCTGTGTTTAACTAATTAATTTGTTTCATTCTAATCCTTGAGTTTACAACTAACCTGAATCTCCAAGAGAAACCAAATGAATCTTTATTGCACCTTTCAATGTTGAGCCTAATCATTTTTGAGTTAAAACTAAAATAACTGCAGTTTCTAATAAACAAGGACACAGTCTACCCTCATCATCATCTAAAATTTTCATTCTATTAAGTTCTGTAAGGTTTTTCTGTGAAGTACAGATCTGTGAGCTAAATTTTCATGCAGCTGATTGAGCAGGACATTTGGAAGTCCATTCCTCCCCCATGGTACAGCTGCTGCACCATGTCAGTCAGAGCTTACAGCTTCACAATCGTTGCGTGCAACCACAGCACAGAGCATCACTTGTGAGGTGGAAAAATGGGAGAAACATGACACATGGCTCCAATACTGACTGTTTTTGGAAATGAATTGTGGACTCATACTCAGCACATCTTTCTAAATTTGCTTAAAAACATTCCATATGACTCTGTGTTCCATTTGAATATTTATCCCAATTTTCAGTAATTTCATCTCCTGAACATGGCAATAAATATCAATTACCAAATGTAACCCTGAATATTTGCAATATAGGCTGTATAAAATGAAACAGCTGGTTTAACTTTAAAGATAAGCCAGTAATCTCTTGCCTCCAAAATAACAACAGTCTCCCAATGGTGTTTGGCACATCTGATAAAGAAAAGAGTCAAGCAGTAGGTCCAGGAGCTGGAATGTGTAAGCAATCTTCATCCCATCTGTGGATGCATGCCATAGATGGGTTGGCCAAAGCTACAGATGTGATTGACTTGCTACCTAAATTGCTCTCCTTCAGAAGCTGATGATTATGGGATGTGGAGCTGCATGTTGAGAAAGTCCAGATTGGCTAATGGCAATTTCCTGCTGTGCCTTTGACACCGCTTGACTCTAAATCAACAAAAGGTTCCTTCTCTATAGCGAATGTCTACATTTTCATTTGACAATGCTAATTGAATACTTCCTCCTCAAAATTTGAACACTGACATAGAAGATGTAATTGTGTGTTGACTTCCAATAGTGAAGAGTTAATTAGCATGCAACAGTTCAGGGCAGAATCAAGTTTCTTTTATGTGCACAAAACCCAAAACAACCTTTTTCAACATCCTATTCATTTAACATTAATTTCAGAAAATAATGAGAGGCCAAGCAATAGACCAAGGTGTTATTGTCTTTCAGGTCAGATTTGTTTGCTGAGAAAGGAAGGTTTAATTTGACTTGATCAGCTAAAACAGTGTCAGCTGTGTTTATTACTAAATGATGCAAACATCTAGACAATGAACTCACAGATACTCTGACTGGACTGTTTCCACAATACTGGTAGGAAATAAGAAACCCTTCATTAGAAAGGATCACAGAATTTAAAGAGAAGGAAAAAATAATCAAACCAGGAAGGTATCTGGTGGTAGAAAGCACAAATAACATATTTCTTCCATGTGCAAATTAGTTCAGTGATTAAACAACACCGCCATTCGTGTATTCCTTGTGTTTAATTCTATATTAAACCTGCTACACCCTTCAAAAGCCACAGCTTTCCCTGGACAGGGAATTCTTTTTGTGCCAAACCATGTGGTGGTTTTATACTGCAAACAAGTGAGAACTGGTGAGATCAACAGCTCATTTTGGGTTATGATCTAAGACAGTATGAACGGTGTTCCCTAGAGATGCATTGCTGATGTTCCTTTCCATTGCACTGTGAATCAGTCTTTTAACAAGTAGCTGTGACTACAGTCGGTGGAAAAGAAATACCCATCAAGCCAGAAGGTAGAATTGAAAGGATAACCCTTTCCTCCTACTCACAACAATTCATATTTCAAATACGACTTTGAGTACAGAAGAACTCCCTCCTTAATGCAATTAATGCTCTCAAGTATTGGCCATATTAGAGTCCAAGTTCCAATGAGGATACATTTTTGTAAATCCTTCTTGTTAACGAAAGGGTTTCAGGGTTTGTGCATAGTTTTTGTCATGCTGGAAACAGAATTTATATTCATAATATCTTTGTGTTCGTAATCTACAAATGTGGGTTTCTTTTCTTCCCTATTTGTCGTCCCCACCCCACCTTTCCCCCTTATTACAGTTAAATAATATAACTTAAGCAGGGAAATAAACCAAACCAAACATACAAACAAATCTCTTCTAGATCTCCAACAGCAGGATAAGAATGCCAATAACGCCATTCAGTATTCTTCCTCTGGTTCTTTTAGATTTACATAGATCAGGGTATGTTACCACAAAAAAAAGTGCCGCCAAAGTCGAATTTTTTCTCAGTCACATTAGATGGAATAAGCTGTGTGAGTTTCAAAAATTAATCACTATATACAATCTGTTCTGGTCACTTCAAAAGTATGGCCAGATTTAGAAGAAAAAGTTACTAAAATCATAATCCTTTTGCGTTAATTAATTTTGATGTCCGTAGAGCAAGTGGCTCCCTATAATTCAATGGTCAGGGTAATCTGAAATATAGTTTATAGTAAAAATCCTCTCTGTCATACTGAGGAGTATTGAACTGAGGAAAATAAATAACTCTGTAATCTAATAGTTTGGATATCCAGATCCTAATTTCTTGCCATTTGAGCACTCCAGTATTTTGAAGAGTAGACCAGGTTTCACAGGAGATATCAACATTAAGGAATCATAGTCTGAAGAGTTTATGGAAGGGAATTCTCAAACTGGAGTTGGTGGTAAAAAATACTGTTTTAAGCCTCTTGCTCTGTTTCAATTATTTAATATTTGACTCAGGATGTTTCAAGTCCTACATAACTCTGGCTTATACATCAAAGAACATGTTGAAACATCATCTCTTCTCTCCTCAGTGTGGAATCAGCCTTTTTCATATACTTTTAATACCCAGAGGGAAAAGCAAAGGGGTAAGAAAAGGTTTAAAAAATTACCATCAGGTCATTCTTTAAACTTCTTTGTTCAGACACTGGAATTAAAAAATAAATTGGACAAGAACCTGACAGTGACTGACACTCCAACTGTGAAAAATGTTTTGATCCCCAGGAGACATTGTAAGCAAGGTATGGACAAACACAGTATCTACACCTTCAGAAAAAACTGAAAAGCTAAAGCCTACATTAATTGAAGCAAGAGATAACACAGATGTGTGGCTGATTAACAGCAGAATAACAAAAGTTTGAATAAAGAGAAGTTTGACAATATTGGACAAGAAGATGATCAAAATTACTGGAAGACTGAAAGCATGGGACACAAGGAGAAGACAAACTCAAATTACTTCAAGAATGTGAACATGGAGAAGTGAAGCTTCCAACAGCTGTGGAGAAAAGGGAGTAGAAGAGACACCAGCAGGAATTAGTACTTCTACCTTCTTAGAAACATTGAAGTTCAAACTCGCATTAGAACTTCAAAAGGGAAATATTAGAAAAATTACTCTATACTGACTATCTGATCTGGAATTGCTGAGGTAAAAGGGTAAGTATGAGTGATCCACTTTAAGGGAGTCATTCATATCATTAAAGGGAAAGTTAAGCAAAGCAAGACAAAAAGGAATGGACTATATAAGATTTTGAGGCAGTGGATGGAGAAGGCAAAGCTGGGTAAATAATGATCAGATTAGACAGAAAGAAAACATACAGGGCAAGAAAAAGGCTGATGTGAGGTTATGTCAGAGACTCCAATAAGGCAGAGAATAGTTTGTTTATAAAGCGTGAGAAATAAATATGCAGAGTAATGCTTAGGAAGTTTAGGCAAAGCAAGGAGAATGAAATCTATCCAGGAATAAATCAGTTAGCTGAAAGAGAGGATATGTGATTGCTCAGGTCCGATTCACAGAGTTTTGGAGCTGGGTGATTAAACGTCCTTTCAGGCTTAACTTGCTGGGTTAGGTTTTGGAGATGTAACTACAACAGCAGGAATACTTTGACTGAAAGACATGAGTACAAAGGTAACATATTCAATATGGTTATTAAATGCAAAGCCAAAAGAATAAGGAAAGGGACAGACTCAAGCTGTCTTTCAATGTTGAAAATGTAAATCTCATTAGGTCATTATAATCCATGTCTGGTCCTTGATATCCCAAGCCAGAAAACAATGCTACCTTTTAACTGCTCCTAGGCACAGAGAGATTTTCCCTTAATTCATGCTCACAGGGGCAAAGTCAACAAAAATGCTCCTATGCTGTTCCCCACTACTGCCTTTGTCAGGCAATTACTGTGAAAGGGGTAATATAATAGAAAGGACAAAACAGCTACTGTGTCTCTGGCTCGAACTGTAACTGCAGCTCCTTTAGCTGTTTAAAACACTTCCTAGGCACCCATGCTGAGAGACAGCGTTGGCTGTGCTGACAACTCTGGGCATTTTCAATGCAGTGCAACAGCAAGAATCTTTCAAAGCCACAACCAGGACTTCTTTATTTAGTTGTGTTTATTCCTGCTACCATGTTTTGGATTAGTTTGGATGTCAGAGTGATTTCATGCACTAAACCTGCAATATATTGAACAGTGAAGTGAGGTAACAGCTGTATTCTATGGTTAACCAAAAATGTAAACCCATTACATTTCTGTTGATGTTAATGTTTTTGGACAGCAAGCTTCCCTTTGAAGAACGGGAATATCCATGAAACCTGCTTATTTCTTTCCTAATCACTGTCTCCTATTCCTCCCTTCTCTCTCCATCCACTTCCTTAAAAAAAGGTTCCAAAAAGCTCTGGTCAGTGCCAAAGCCCTGAGGAACTTCATTTCAACCAGAATTTAAGCCTATACATCAACTCCTACACTAACACCAGCTCCTTAACAAGTAAATCATTAAACTTCAATTCCAATACGAAATTCCATGTGGATTCTAAAGCAAACTCTCATTTTAGGGTTTTATACAGTAATATTTGACAGTGTTTTTCTCATTCACTTAGTAACAAGTGATCTAAAATTCCTAAGACTTGGAAATTTGGGCCAATTTCCATTCAGAAAATATTCAACACCCACTTGAGCCCTTTCAATAGGTGAGACTTTTGTTTTCAAAGTCCTTTTCAAATAGAAGCTTCCCAGAATATACCCCTGGCCTCAGTGTGTAAGAAGAGCTATGTAATTATTACCAGCCGACTGACAAGGATCCTTCCATTGCTTCCTTTGAATTCTCCTCCGCCAACACACTACTTGAAAACTACTAGAAACCCTTAGTGAGCTGTGAGGTTTGCTATGGTAATTGACTGAGCCTGCTGAAAGTCTTTCAACCCCTTAAAAAGCTGAATATTGCTGCCTTGAGGAGGAGAACTAAGAGCGTGAGAGGCACAATGAAGGAGGCAAGAGCCAGGGTGTGTGCCTGGAAGCCACTCCAGAAAACCTCTTTTTCCCAGGGAGCTGGGAGGGTCATAACTGTAGTCGCTGGGATTCAGGGAGAGGCTGTTTTAATAAAATCACTCACAGAATCATTTAGGTTGGAAGGGATCTAACAGACCATGTCGTTCAACCCCTCTGCCATAGGCAGGAACACCTTCCACTAGACGAGGGCGCTCAAAGTCCCATTCAGCCTGGCTTTGAACACTTCCAGGGATAGGACAGTCGCTTTGGGCAACCTGTGCCAGTGTCTTAACACCCTTACAGTGATGAACTTTTGCATTATATCTATCTAAACCTACCCTCTTTCAGTTTAAAGTCATTACCCCTTGTCCTATCACTACATGCTCTTGTAAAAAGTCCTTCTCCAGCTCCCTTGTAGTCCCTTTAGGCACTGCAAGATGCTGTAAGTTTCTTCCCTTCTCCAGGCTGAACAACCCCAACTCTCTCAGCCTGTCTTCACAGGAGAGGTGCTCCAGCCCTCAGAGCACCTTTGTGACCTCCTTTGGACTCACTCCAGCAGTTCCGTGCCCATCTTCCATGGGCATATCCATGGGGGCCCCAGAGGTGGACACAGTGTTCCAGGTGAGATCTCACAAGAACAGAGTAGAGGGGGAGAATAACATCGTTTGATGCAGCGCAGGATATGGTTGGCTGATAACCACTAATCACAGCCCTCGTATTCCTATCTTCCCCCGGGGAGCAACAACAAGCTTTGGTTTCTCAAGTCGGGCAGAGAGGTCATGGCCTTCCTGGTGCTCCCAGCACCTCCTTCTGCCCTGCCCAGCTGTCTGCTGGAGTCGCTGCTGGATACAGCAAATCTCTCCTTGGTGTGATGGCACCACCGCACTGCAAACCAGGCTTCTAAGTGCTAAGGCAGTGCCATAAACAAACCATGTTTTGGGGAGCTTATTCATATATTCTACCATCCCCCAAGTTTGCTGAAGATTTATTAATGTTTTAAAAACAAACATCCAAGGAGTCCTTTGTCACACACTGCAGAGTGTCAGGAATCCTGCTCAGCTTCAGCCAGCAGATGCTCATTGCGACAGAGCAGGGACACTGCTGTTTGTTTTTAAATATTAGAGGAGACACCTTGACTATCATCTCACCAGATAAACATTTGGCCTTGTTTTGTACTGAGAGAAGTGTTTCCTTGATGCAACAGCAGATTATGCTCAAAGGCCCGGGAGGTGATAATGATTTAAAGGATCTGCCATAAACAATCACTTAGCCACAGCCAGGGGCAAAGGAGCAGAAAACATCAACGAAGTGAGAAGTGTCAGATTCCATCCTGGCAGGGGGTGGGAAAGAGATAACGTCCTCTAGGCCACAGTGTCTGCCCATAAACACCCCCTTTGAATTGGTCAAGTAAGCACAGAGTTGTGCCGTCCACCTTTGGCATGGCTTCAATAAATCAGATCTACAGAAAGATGTTTGACAGGCTTTTAAAGTCGATGGGGAGTGTTATGCTGAGGGAGAAGCTGTTTTTCTCAAACTGTAAGACTTAGACTTTTCAAAAAAGAGAAACAAACAAATCAAGGAGCCCTTTTCACAGATCAGGATGAAAAGAGCAAATCTCCAACTTTTAATACCAGTAAACAAATGCAAATTGGGAAAGTGGAAATGTTCTGAAAATATCAAGAGTGTGTAATGTGATTACAATGCTAATTTTTCACCATCTGTTTTACTAGCTGAAATTCTAGTCCAGAAGTTATTTATTCTAAAAGCCTTTTTTTTTCCCAGTTACAGAATGTTAAAAGAAAATTTTCTGAGAGACATTTCCTGAAATACACATTTATGAAAAAAACCCCAAACCAACAAACATTTTCCCTTTGTGGGCTCTGCATCTATTAAAAAAAGCCAAATCTGTCCATTAAAAGTCTTTGACTAGATTCACCCCCCCTCTGTGCAGAGAGCTGCCACGGCAATGTCCTGGCTCTGGCTGACTCCTCCAGCCCAGTCTAGGTAGGTGACACAAGGATTTTCAGGAATAATGAGGTCAGGTAGGCACATACAATCATATAGCAGCTAATTCCATTTGGATGCCAGCAGCAGGGGCAAAGCTAATAGCTGAACTCCTGGAATTAAGTTAGCCAGTCACATTTTTTGCAACAAGCTTAAATTGGCAAAGTGACCAGCACAGTGAGTAAACCTGAAACACTGACTATATCAGTGCTTTACTTAGTATGATTGCAGAATTTTTGATCATGTATTAAAAGTGTTATAAATAGATTTATTGTCTCTTGAAGTCACAGCCCTGGTGCTTTGAACCGAACAGCTTTTGTGCCCCAGTTGGAGAAAGAATAGAGTTAAATAAGTTAATTATGACACCTGATTGTACCTGTTTCAGTTATTTACAAGTGGGCTAATTATGTTTGATGGGAAATATTCTGTAGAAATTGAATTTACTTTATCAAGCAGGTGAATGAGTATCAACAGATTTAATAGAGTTTTGATGTTCTCCACTGAAGGCGGGAAAATGAAAACACTCCCAAGTAAATTAATAGCCAGGATGTTTCTGTAGATATAATTGCTTTGATTATCAATGCAGAAGACTAGCATGAAAACAAGATGAAATCATCTCTTTCTGCAGGGATTCCTTTACATACAGGCTTCCCCGGGAGTCATTGCAGCTTATTCAATAATTGCATGGCTATAAATTTTCTGTCTGTCTCCTGCAAAGAATAATATAGCTGCAGGCCTACAGGAGGAAACCCAAAACTCCACCACACCTGCCCGGATTTACCCGTAAGTAGCTGTAGATGGCTTAGATACTGACAAGTGAGTTCCTCTCCTTTACTGACAAGATTTATAGGGAAAGAGGTAGGCTCAGTGAAAGGCTTCATTGTCTGCAAGTTAAATGCAAAAGTGCTTCATTTTTAGACATGCTGATCCCCTGGAACGGAAATCAGAAGTGTCTTAGTACAGCAGAAAGCAGTTTTCCAATAGAAAAATTGGGGAGAACGAAGTACATTAAAAAACATTGTGTGGCAGGTGGGTCATTGACAACTACCTGATAGAAACAGGAGCATAGGGTTGTATCCAGAGAAGTCTGACTCTTGACCGAAGGCTGCACGCTGTCACCTTCTACTTCTTGCTAGGCCAAAGCTCAGGACCTTCTCCTGAGAACAAGGGTCTGCCATGCCAGCTCAGGAAACTGAGCATGGCTGCAACTTTGCCTATCCAGCAAACCAGTTAGCTTTGAACATGAAAGTGAAAGACAAATTTGAAAAAGCTGTTAGGAAGAGAATAATTCTGAGGAGAAAAGTCCTAAAGGTTCTACAACCCCAGTATGTGCTAAGCTGAAGGGTATCAAGAAGGATTTAATGAGAGTAACGTGAAGAACAGTACCTGGTCCATTTGCTCCTGTATTTTTATGTTATCTAGTAGTACTGTCATTATCAGGAAGCCCTGTGGCTGGTAAGGTGTTGCAAACACAGCCTGGATACCTCATGTGAATGGCTTACGACTCAGAGGTTCTCTGTTAATGTAAGAAGCCAAGAGGAGTTGTTATTGTTATCAGGGCTAACACAGCTGTCCTGGGTGATGGAATGAGTTTTGCCTATGTGTGTTAAATCCTCTTTGAGAAATAAGCCTTTCAGCTGAGTCTTGCACAGCTGCAGGATGATGCTCTGTATAGGGAAGAAGCACTGAGGTGTGATGTTTGGGTGGTTCAGGGTGTGAATGCCCTGCGTATGAGAATCTTTAGACTTTATGAACAAGAAAAGGGGATTTTAGGTAGTTCAAGGTGCCTCTGTCATTCTTCTCCCTAAGCATGCGTCTCTGGAGTGCCCAGGACAGGAACAACATTTACCTGTTGGAGCAAACCCACAGGGACACACCAAGATGAGTAGAGGGATGGAGCACATCTCCTGTGAGGAAAAGCTAAAACCATTGGGATTGTTCAGCCTGGAAAAAAGAAGGTGACCTAATTGCAGCCTTCCAGTACCTGAAAGCAGCCTGCAAGAAAGATGGGGAGAGACTATTTACAAGAGCCTGTAGTGACAGAACAAGGGAGAATGGCTCCAAACTGAAAGAGTGTAGGTTTAGATTAAACATTGGAAAGAAAGTCTTTTTTGTGAGAGTGATGAGGCACTGGAACAGGTTGTCTAAAGAAGCTGTTGCCCCATCCCTGGAAGTGGGGCTTTGAGCAACATAGTCTAGTTAAATGTGTCCCTGCCCATAGCAGGGGTGTTGGATTAGATGATTTTTATGGTCCCTTCCAATCCAAGTAATTTCTATGATTCTACAATTCTTAGATGTAGCTTTGAAACCAGGGTTATGGAAGAAAACCCCCTAGTGCTTGGTATGTTGTTTTGTGCTATTAGTATTGTTCTGAGGTTAACAAGAGCCTCGATCCCAATTATCCATTCCCATGACTGCATGAAGTGCTGGTAAACCTCACTCTCTTCACTCTCGTCACCAGTGACAGGAACCAAGGGAATGGCCTGAAGCTGAATCAGGAGAGGTTTAGGTTGGATATCAGGTAAAGGTTCTTTCACCTGGAGGGTGGTTGGGCATTGGAACAGGCTCCCCAGTGAGGAAGTGGTCACAGCACCAAGCCCGACAGAGTTCAAGAAGCATTTTGACAACTTTCTCAGGCACACTGTGGGATTCCTGGGGTGTCCCATGCAGGGCCAGGAGTTGGATCGTCAATGATCCTGATGGGTCCCTTCCAACTCAGCGTATCCTATGATTCTTTTATTTCCATTCCTGCTATACTTTAAAAAGCTGACACATCAGAGCAACATCTTAACACTGTCATCCTTAAAGTAGCAGTTATTGAGGGTCACATACTTTAATAGCAAAGTTGTCTCTTTTCAGGATCCTCTCTTCTCTCATCCTTTGTAAGGAATTTTGGCTAGACATGTTCCAGTTCTGCTGTCAGAAAAGTAATTGTCCAAAACTAATGGAGAAACTCATGCAAAGGCTGTCCAGTGAATTAAGTATCAAATATTGATGTGTTTTTCTTATCGGGAGAGAATACAACTTGATTTTTTTAAAAAATTGATAGCACATATTCTTCAGAAACCAATTTGTTTGTTGAGTCACACAGCAGTACAATCACCTCTCATCTTTTGATAAAGTCACAGATTCATCTCCTTTATCATCAGCTGTCTAAAGGTTAGGCATCTGACCTTAGCCCATCATCTGGGCTCCCCCAGTAGTCTCTGATGAAAGACAGACCTCCTCCTCATCCTTCATATACATCTGTCCTTGGAGAAGATGAATTGTCCTTTGTAGGTGCCTGCCTCTTCATAAACTACTGGCATGTCTGGCTTAAACTCAATGCCTACCCCTTAGATAGCTGAAATGGGGTGAGATGTATCTCACCTCCATGCAGAGGACATGATTTCCCACTTCTATTTCTGTTCTTTCAATCCTTTGAAAGCCATGTCAAGAATTTTTATTTTTCTCTGAGTGCCCCTTGAAAACACAGGGACAGACATTTGTCTTGCAGGAATGCTATTCAATTCAGCTGAAGAATACTGATCCAAGCACATCAACCCAGGCTCAGGAAACTGCCTCTCATTATGTGTGGCACCTTCAGGTTTGGTAGGTTTCAGAGTCTCTGCAAATCTATTCTCTTTTGACACTGACGGAAAATCTTCTTAATCCCATGCATAATGAAAAGGAGCAACAGCAACACCCCCAATAAACCCACAAAAGAAAAGAAGATAGTTTTGATAGCAAACTTTGAGATAATCCCATGAAAAAGGTCCTGCTGTATTCTGTCAGCTCTCCTACCTTTCTATTCTCTTGGACAGAGGGAGTGTTGATATTCGTGTATCCCATTGTCTAGGAATCTGTCATTCAGATAAGCATGGAACTAGCCCCTCAGGGACAGTCTCAAGCAATCCTCCTTCCTGAGCTAAAGGGGGATTTAGGGAGGGTTTTTTAAAGTAAAAACTGCCTCAGGGGTCTGGAGACCAGATGAAAGAATTCACAAACTTCTACATTTTCTTCCATTAGCACCTGGACTTTTCTGCATGCCTGGTAAGTAAGGTAAAGTTTAAAATCTATAATCTTTACAATCATGGATAACAAGATCAGCAAGTGTAAATCAATGCCATTTTTCTGTGAACCTACCTATTTCTTCAGTTTGCTGTTTTACTACTTTAATGGCCTTCCTTATTTTTGATTGCAGTGATAAATGTAAATGTCTTTTTTAAGGCTGTAGTCTGATGATCTGTTTAAATTAGGTGGTGGGTTGTTGGTTGTTTCGGGTTTTTTTTCTTTTTCTGGCAGAGTGACAAGCATTGGTTCTGGCTGGGTTTTGACTTTAATTTTCAGATTCCAACAGCACTGAAAGGCCCTCTGCACTTTTAATGAGCCAGCCCCATATTTATTTTAGATACTTAACTTCTGGCATCTGACTTTGAATGCCTTGTTCAAAGATCAAAGTCTCTGAATTTGACAGCTCTAGTTCAAGTCTTCTTTTTTTAACTGTTTTATGCTATTACACAATTTATGTGCACTACATATCAAAGCTGTGTTGATGAGCCAGGTAAAAACGTGTTCTTATAGAGAAAATTGATCAGAGTAAAACTTTGGCTGCTGGGGAGGCAGGAAGTGATCCAGGACTCTCAGTTCTAGTTTCAAGCCAAGTCTGGTGGCTCCTGCTGCTCCTTCAACTCGCTTCCCAGAGAGAAGGGGTGTTTCCTGCCCCCTCCTGATCTCACTCCCTGCTCCCAGCACACATATCACCACAGTATGTGAGGTTACGCAGTTCGGGGGTTAGTCAGAGTCTTGCCCTGTACTTGTGTCCCTGTAGGTCCTGAAGCAGACCCATCCCTGCAAAAGCAGTATGGAATAGATGTATGGGGCTTGCCTGATGAGAATATCCCACAAGGCCACTTCGGACACGAGAAGCAGAACATGATGGTAAATGGGAATGTCTCCAGATGAAACAGGAAAGAGGAGATAAGCTAAGTTAGTTGCTGACTACAATTGCCTGTGAGGAAAGTTAGTTCCAGGAAGATCAGAGCATTGGAGAAAGCAGGGGAAGGGAAAGGTGAGCGGGCAAAGTAACACACAAGAAAGAGATCATTATGGGGACATTTCAGAAGAGAGAGGACTAAAACGGGACAGCAAGCAGTTTTTCAGTTAAAACTCTCTCCCTGTTGGACACCAGAATTTTCAACAAAAAAAACCCCCAAATGCCCATTCTCACATCATTCCTGATTTAAACATCGGCCTTTTCCTACTGCAAGATAACACCTCTGTTCAATGTAAGCCACTAAGGAAGCTGTGGTTAAAGCACCCCACTGAACTGAAATGGAGAGAGCTTTGATCACAGTGTCTGTTGGAATTGTTTTCTGAGCATTCTCCTTCTCTTCCCATGTAGATCAAACGTGTGTTTGAGATAATAAAGACCTTGCTGGAAGGCAGACATCAGCTCAAACAAATCTCTTCATTAGCATGGTTAGCACACTTTTGCTCTGGGGCTGCCTGTGTCAGCTCAAAGGACAGGATGAGCCAGATCACAGCAAACTACACCCATCTCTGTATACACACTACTGCATATTTCACATAAACTTCTTATCTGTACTACTGCATCTCCTCTACAGTAAAATTTGTAACTAAATAAACCTGTGTTCTTATTGATGGATCCTTAATAGCTGGGGTCTCTAGGGTGAGCTTTGACAGAAATTCTCCCTTTAATGGGCATCTTCATTATGTCTCACCCTATCTGGTGAATCTAAGCTTCCAATAAAGTCTTTCACTCAGTGGAAAACAAATACTGTTTCCCCCTTTAGTCAGCTGCCTCGACACATGAAGGGATAAAATATCTTTGAGAACTTCAGATCTCTGTCGACATGCACTGAATTTGACAAATGGATTCAAAAGGTATTGTGAGGAAGGGGATAAGACAAAATGTGTAGGTATTCATAAGTGATCCCATAAACTCTCTTTTCTTAAGAGATTAAGCTAAAACATCAATTTGCTACTGTCTGAAGCTTTCTTCTCTCTCTAGTACAGGGATCTTCTTTGGAGTCAAGAGAATAACCTTCTGACCTTGAGCCACCTCCCTGACTAACAGCTGGCCTGTACAGCTAATCCTTCAATTTCATGAGCTGACCAAAATAAAGCCATAATTATGCTATTTGTATTTTCTCTGTTCTACAATTTTAAGCCTTCCCTAAAAGACACATGCCAGATGTTTGAGAAAGAGGCAATGTGTTTATGGACAAAACAGTTTTCCAAAAGGTGAAAAATAAAGGATAAAAGAATTCACCTTTCTAAAGTGAATACTTTCACCTATAAAATGGTATATTATTTAATACATCCCTGTTTTTCCAAGGATTCACAGCTTTTGTCTTCTGTTAGATTTACTTTTACAGCCAATGTTGTGGTTACAATGTTGTGCTAGAAGCTGTGCAAGCACAAATGAGAAATCAAATCTTAGGCAAACAATTAAGATAATTTCCCTGCACATCCCAGGAGCGTAATCCAAGTATTTATTTCCATGGAATCAGCTAATTAATAATATATCCCAACATTGCGTTCAAAATAGTAGAGCAAAAGCCAAGTCATGAGATCTCGTTGTGCTTTTAAACAGGGAGTCCTAAGTGTTTGTGGTTGGACCAAACTGGTAAAATGTGCCAAGAATTAAGGGATGCATGCTGGACATCCTCCCGAGAAAACCTATTTGCCTTCAGCCCCTGGTGTGGCACTGTATACACCAGCCTGGTCCAGCAGCACTGATACTTTACCATCCTATCGAAGCAGCTCGGACACTCAGCAGGGCTGAGATCAGCAATGCTGAGCTAACACAGATCTGCTGAATCTGCCTCTGGACCCAGCTCTGGGGGCTTTGGCATCATTCTCTTTCAAAAATGAACAAATCCTCTCCGTCCAACCTAAGTGAAATGGCCTCAGAACGGGGAGACAGATGTTGCTTCCGTAGAAGATGAATGCTGGGGTCCTCGCAGACTTCCTGACAAACAGTATGGGGATCACTGCTAAACTCTTCTTTGTACTTCAGCATGGAATTAGAATAAATGCAGTTCTTTGAAACAAACTTGCATCTTGTATGTTGTTCATTACACATCTAAAAGCCTCTTACATTTAGCTCAGAAGGACAGTAAATAAGTTATTAAATTGCCCATGGCACGCCATCGCTGTAAGCATTAGGTACCAGTACTTTACAGATTAAAAATGTCACTGAAATTTCAGCTGTGAGGAGAAGCAGTTACCTTCACACAGTATAAATGACATTTTTACCCTGAAGAAGAAAGGAGCTGTTGTTCTGCTATTACAAAGTAGCCATGGGAGGAGGAGGAAGAAAGCATGTTGGGGAAAAATAAAGTTAAGAGACATAGAACTGGCCAAGGGGATGCGAACATTCATTTTATCGTGATTTGCTATGAAAAGCTTCTGTCTTTTGTCATTCCTCCCTTTCTGTGAGGAGTAATCTCTCCATTTCATTGCTTTTGCAGAAGACCTGTTCCCTCAGGGGCTGTCCTGGTAACACACTGGCAGGTTATCTAAAAGACAACCAGAAGTATAGAAATGGAAAAGTATGCCTAGCAATTATAATTTATAACTTACAACTAAAATTGTAATAACAATAATGTGTTTGTGGCCATTTCTATTTTGTCTTTCTCTCTCTGTGCCAAAAAGTGGAAATTTAAAACGTCCTTGCGTAAGATAATAGTGGTTCTATATTTGTTCCATTAATGTCAGTGGTGATTTCTCTTTGGTTTCTATGAGAAGAAAGGCATAAAATTGTAAAACTTTTAAAAATTTCTTTAAATGTTTCTTAAGGCACTTTTAACTTGTGGAAAAGAATGGAAGCTAGAAATAGGAAAACTCTGAATTGAGATAGTTATGTCTTTTCCTGTCACTCTAGAGTCATATATTTCCAATGTTTTGTCTAGCTTAAAACAAACACCTTTCTAGTTTCAAGCCAGTTTCCAGCAGAAGCCCAAAATAAGCAATGCAGAAGGCAGAAAGAACACAGAGGCAATTGTAGGCTGAGCAGATGGGAAGAGAAAGCACCTAAAAGACAGAGGTGAAGGAAATGCCTAAGATAGTCGCCTATTTCAGTTTTCAGAGGATTTTCCAAGCTTCCCCACAGTGTTACTCAGCACCCCATCATTTCCCTTCTACATATGGTAACAGTGGGTGAGCTAACTCCGAAAAACGTATTTTCTCCCCCGGTTAGTGAAAGGCAACTCCACGGGCCCTGCTTGGAGACACTAAATGTCAAACACGCCTCCACTCCCACGTGCTCCGCCCAGCCTTACAGGAAAGGAGCCAAGTGGGAAGGTTTGTTCTAACAAATATGTGGCAAGGACAAGCAAGACAAGAAACTCAGTCTTTTTAGAAGTGTCCCCATTGCTTTTCATTCTCAGGGAAATAAAACAACTTAAAAATAAAAAGCTATTCCTTCCACAGAGAGACATGGCTATTACTTGACCCATTAAGCATAATGGTGAGAAGGATGTCAGAGGCTTACTGGGTTTGTTATGTTTGATCAGCTTTGGCATTTCTGTCCTATGGAATATTACTATTAATTATCAAATTTATTTATTCTAATGTAGCAGATGTTAAGATAAACTCAAGTTCACAGCAACTACTACAATCATGTTGATTTCCCCCTCGATATTGGAGTTTCGTTAAGAGAGTAATTTCCAATATCTTAGGGGGCTTAAACAAAAAGACCTAACTGGAGATGAGAGCACTGCCCTACTGTCTTTCCTGTGTGACAGACTCAGAGCCAGAAAGACAGGGAAGTACTTTGGGCTTCATTTTATTGCCTGTAAAATGCTGTTATTTGGCTCTCTTCCACACATAGTGCAATCTGAAGTCTCCCATACTTGGAAGGAAGGATCTGCATTTGGCTGGGATCTTCCCTGAGCCATAGGACTGCAGCCTACTCTGGTCTTGCAAAGGCTTGAGCAATCTCAAGTGTATCTTGTATTAGGTAGCACAATCCTTCTACTAATTTTTGTCTCTGTTGGCTGGAGACTACTATTGTCTAATTTTCCCAATTTCAAAAGACTTTATCTGCTGCTCGTAATCCCTTACAGAGCTAGCTAGCCTGTATGGCAGACTTGTGGCAGTGTACATCACAGGGGTCAAGCCTGAAACTTTTTCAATTTATTTTGAGCATGTTTAACGAGTAATAAATAATTTCTATTTGAAAATTTCACATAGCAGGGCCTGTATCATACTTGGTTCACATATGTGACACCTTCATAAACTTTAGGGGTTTACAGTGCTGTAACCTACTTGCAACCTTCACACACAGCTTCTGAAGATAGATATGGAACACATGTACCCTTAGATGTTATATTATACTGTATGTGAAGCAGGCTATATATGTTAGCCCAATTAGTGACGTTTTAGTCAGCTGTGCTTCGTTAACATGTCATTAAATGGCCAACAACAACCACATAAGTGCAGATTGTCAGGGTTTGATTATACTCCTCTTTAGTCAAATAAAGTTTTGTCAGACCTTTGATGTATCCCTAACTCTCTGATGGTTTCCATATTTACACCAGCAGGCACAGAAATTCTCAAACTGCTGCTCAGTTACCTAAGGGAACAATATCTTCCCCCTTTGGACACCTGCAGTGCTCTCCAGTAGGTTTATCCTTTCACTGGCTACTGACTCTAAGTGAAACTACATCAGTATGGATTGCATTTAACATGAACATATGCTAAGAAATGTATATCAAGAGATAACATTCCTGCTAATGTAACCTGAGCCATGGCAGAAGAGATTTTCCCCTGATTTAGGGAAACAGTATACAAAGTATAGAAAAAGTCCAAATTTATTTTTTTTCCCAGGCAGCTAAAGCATTGATCGTCTCCTAAAGCAAACAAAACCAGCTCCTTTCAAGAGAATAGAATTAAAAAACTAGTGTTTGACAGGTATATAGTACAATTCAACATATTGTTTTTCAGCACCATCAATCAGAATATATCTCTTTTGTGCCTTTCTGTCTTTTGCCAGCTGAAAAGTTTAGATTTTCATGGAATGATATTTTTTCTTTAGCAGAAAAAAAAAAAAATCAAGCAAAAAAAATTCCTACAGGAAATCAGAGATGTAACCTGCAGGTATCAACACCGTGTTCCTTACCCGAAATGCAGCCCAAGATGGGGGGATCTGTAGGATAAAATTTCAAACTAGTTGTAATCTGCCAGGAAGCCCCGTGGCATTAGAGCATTCCCAGACCTTATCTTCTGCTTTAGGAAAACAGTTGTGGCTTAGTGAAAAGAAACAGTATGTGTGCCTTGGGACTGCTTCTCTAAGCAAACCAGAAGCACAATATTTAGGGACAATAGGCCACTAGCTTCAAATTCACACTTCTGATGTCAATTAAAACACTAATGAAGATGTACTTAGAGGGGCCATGAGGCCACACAGTACAGTTTCTGTGACAAAACATCCCACTAGCCAGCTGCTGATGGAAAAAGGACAACGTTGTTTGTGGGGGAGTATGTTAAAATAAAATATCAGCAATTTTGGTTTGCCTTAATCTTCTACTCTGTAAATTGTTATCTCTGAGGAGCTGTCTTGAGCAGTCCCTCTGCCTGGATGCCCACTGCTCCAGGGCAGGGTGGCGGGGCTTGGGCCACCCAGAGGCAAAAATACTGTCCCCTGCTTGCTTCCATTTACATGAGAACTAGAATGTTTCCAGGCTGGGAGATAAGAGGGTGGGATGTATCCTGAAGGCTTTTGGGATCTGAGGGGAGGAGGAGAGCATTGGCTCCCATTCCCTCTGACTCCATGTGCCTCCGGTGCAGGGCAGAGCCAGCAGGGTGGAAGAAATCTCTCTCCACCTGAGTTTTTGCCCATGTTGATAATTTCTGTAATGTAAGGGCTACCAGCTCCACACAACTTCTGTGCACATTTCTCCGTATGAGGTCTTACTGTAGCAGCTGTTCCATGTGTGTACTTTCATTTCAACTCCTAGATTTGCACAGCTGAATCCTGTATGTTTGAAAAGTGAAGTTTTTACTGGAAACACTGTCATAACCTTAAGCGTAGCAGCATGAATGATGTTTCTATAGCACTGAGGTAATTTTTATAAGGTAAATAAATTCCAGTTATTGATGTTACAGAGGGTGCCTCACAAAAGGGATGAATTACTTTGGAGATATCCTGGCTTCTGCTGCTCAAAATGGCAACTTTTACTGTAAGTGAAGAAAAGTGTATATTTATTCTGTTTGTGTGTCTCTTTCCACATTACTCATGTTCTTGATGGGGGATGACAGTAACAGGATCTGCTGTTAATATTGCAGCTATGTGATAGCTGACTTCCACAGACCGCTCAGACAGTGAGTCACACATGGTCCCAGCAGGTGCACTGCAAAGCACGTATTTTCCCCACTGTTTTAGAGACCATTGTATTAAAATACTGAAATGAGCTGGAACGACAGAACCCAGTTACTCAAACTGCCCTGCATTTCAGCTGCAATTCTGTTCTGGGATGTTAAAGAGATGCAGTCATGTGGGTTCTGCAACAAAATCTTTTTATTATTGCTATAGTAACATTGGGTTGGGTTTTGTTACAATATGCAGAGGAAACACAAATTAAATATATTTTTGTGTACTTCTGCACAGAAAAAGGTTGCAAAGCCTTGCAGTTTAGCAACTTTAAGTATTTAGTTTCCAAGTAATAAGTTCTTAAATGGTCTTAACACAAAATCAAATATTTAAATAAATGCTGCCTGAGGATGTTTATTAATCCACCTTAATGTTAGCTATAGACAGGCTCTGATATCATCTCACAGCTTTCTCATAAATTGTTTGCAAGTATTCAGCTTGGCTCCTTAAGATGACATGCCTACTCTTCAGGAAAACACAGAGAACATGGAAAACAATGTACTTTAAATGAAGTCTATATTGAACCATGTGTGTGTAAATGAGAGCAGCTTTAATTTTTCTGGTTTCATAACTCCGTGTCTTTGTCTACACTATGTATTTGTCATAAAAATGAGCTGGGCCTTACATCATACCGTGTCTCCTGCTCACATTTTTAAAGACTTCTGCCTGGGCTGTGTTGATCTCCAGTTAAGATTTGGAAAGGTTTGGTGGCCCAGAATGAAGGTGTGCTGGTCCATGTTAGCATGGGCAATACAGCTGTCAGAACTGTTTAGAAAGCTGTTTCTGAGTGCCTTACAGACACTGGCAGCTGCTTTCTTCCTCTTTGAGTAGCTAGGTGGCAAACATGTTCCTCTTCCCTTAAGTCTTAGGATATATAAGGACCAGATAGCGGAGGGAAATTGGTCCACATGTGATTATGCTCCAGCCTTGGTAGGACAGTACTGGAGAGTCCCAGAACTGCTGATGAGAAATAAAACATCTGGGAGAGATCCTCCTCAATGCTTTGGTGCTGTAAGTGTACTTTTGAAAATGATAGATAAATTAACCATTTCCAGTAGCCATGGAAAGTATGCAGCAAGCCCAGCTTGCTTGAGAGAAATTAGACCTACTGCATATACAAATTGATTATATGGCACATAGATAGACTAAGGAAGGATCACAGCCTATAGCCCTTTCCTGCCCCCAGAATATGTTGTGTGGCCTGTCCAGAAAGGCTGAGTGAAATATTTGGGCTGGCATGAGGCAAGGCCTTCTAAAAACTTGAAGGCTGAAAGCTGAAACATTAGTTTGAGGGTTTTTTCGTGGGTTTTTTAATACCTAATTACTCAAGATGTAAAAATACATCATGCTGACAGGATTCATAGATAGGACTCCTTTTTCTCGTCTAAATATCCTAACCAAGCTATGAACAGATGTTCCTTTCTTAATACACAAAATTTTATCTTCTTTATGAACAGTGTCACAGACTCTCCAGGTAGGATGTAGAGTGCCATTGCCAAGTTATCTGTGTAAGATGCATTAGCAAAGTAACAGGTATTGCTGTGAATCCCTGGACACTGAGGAGAAAACTGAACACAGAGTTCTCATTAGAGCTGAGAATTCAACCGCATATTTTACAAGAAAATCAGGTTCCCCTAAACACATGTGAAAATAAAGCTGCAGATGTGTGCAAAACTTTCAGGTGAAAGGAGTACTGTGGCTCCATGTACAGGAATTACTGACTTAATTTTCTTTGCTCTGATCATCTTTCCCATAGAATTGCTTATGTAGCTGTTATCTCCCAACTTTTTCTGGAAAAAAAAAGGTATCTTTATTGACACAGGGACCATCTTTACCACGTGTTTGCACCGTACATCACACTTTATAATACACTCTGCCTGCATGAGTGTACAGGGTCACTCTGAATTCCACATCATGTTAGCAGAGTATTCAGCTAACTCTGAGGGCCTTTGCACCTCCAGAGCAGATGTAGCCAGTGATTTTTATCTACACCTCAGGTATAACCATGGCCTCGAGCCAATGTACACACAAAATACATAAAAATTAATGTGGACTTGATCCTGGTGTTGGCAGCAAAGAGGCAGCTCCTCTTGGCTCTTATTTGGAAACATTCAGCTAGGCATCAATGTATGCTCCAATGTAAGCTTCCCAGAGTTACTGTAAGAATTCTGTTAACCACAGGCAGGTCTGGTTCACTGCTCACAGTTCCGCCTGGTCTTGCAACATACAGGCAGAACCATTTATTGGATTTATACATGACAGTGCTGGGTTGTGGACTCCTAAAGGCATGGACTGTGTGCTGTTTGTGGTCCCCACACCTACAACAGACTGCCCATGAGCATTTATGTTCAACACCTAGATTTGATTGGAGTTTTTCATGGGGCCATTTCACCCTACTGATTTGCTCGACTCATTCTGTGGCCCTTTTTAGAATGAAACAGATACTTGTGTATGTGATCCAGCTGCCTAAATCTGTGTGTCTTATCACATGAGGTGCTAGATGTTGTTCAAGACAGGAGCAGGAAAGACATGGGCCCCTAAGGGATACCTGGCAACCTCCTGAAGGGACAGTAGGTGAACGGGCAGGATCCCTGGAGCACCACAGATGACATCAGCTTCCTGTGAGTAACCAGCTGACCAAGCCGAGATCCTAATTGCTTAGTGATGCCAATAGAGCTCACCAGGTGACCAAAAAGGTGTGCACTTCATGGAGAGCTGCATAGCTCCTTGGTCAGTGTGTACTAGATCACTAGTGGTGAGAGGGAAGTGTCCAAAACCTACAATCGGAAATCAAAACTGAGTATCTTGGTCTGTGAGCAGGACCTGTTTCCTGAAGTTTCTTCCCTTCATAATCCACACCTACGTTAGATGAACACCACACATCCTAAAGGAATGAAGTTAATGGTGCAATATAACGCCAATTATTCACTGTCCTCATGATTTCCAAGTGTAAAACATCACTTCTAAAGACATGGCTAAAATATTTTACGAGCTCTTGGATTTATGTTGTGGATATGGACGTCTCCCAACCCCAGTGTTTAGACTATATTTTTTGTCTAGGCCAGGTAAGGTCCTGCAATTTTGTCCTGATTTTGAGGCATATTTAGATCTCCTTTGGTAGATCTAGCAAACACACTGAAGGTGTCCAGCAAATACCTTGAGCTGCCCATGACCTAGTGTTCATCATTTCTGTAACTGAGATGTGGTAAGAGATCAGGTAGGAGCAAAATGGGCCGAGTGGCTTTGAGGGTTGTAATAAGCAGTGTGAGCAATGTTTGTGTGGCATTTACTGATGTGGGAAGGATAGCCAGCTTGATGAGAGAGTTCATAAAAAACAGAAAGAGGCAGCGGTATCCTAAACTACTGTTGCAGCATCCAAAAAGGCAGGACTGATTATAGTCTGCAGTTCTGACCAGATCGGGGCATGAACCAGCTTTTCACTGTAAGTTCGTGCAGCAGTCAACACAAAAGCATACTGGCCTCTTAGCAGGAATCCCAGTACCTCCCACCAATGCAATGAACAGCCTTTGGAGTGATTGAGAGACTGGGCCATCTAGACTGGTGTTCTATTACAGTTTTCCTCTGCTAACCTCATAACTTCAGGACTTGCTCCCCTTCTCCTGGCACAGCTTGCTTCTACCCATGCCTCACCTACTCATTTTCTCATGCATCTACTTGAGTGGATGGATTGTGAATGAGAGGAAGGAACATGTCCAGGTTAAAAGCAGGATATTTATTTATTTATTAATTTATTCGTTTTTCAGGGACAACAGGTAAAGATATGGCAAAGGACTGGGAGCAAATCATGGGCTGGGAAGGAGGAAAGAGGAAAGAAGCAGTATTTGTTCAGTACCCATTCAACCACTGCTGTCATGCTCACAGACTGTTCTCCATGAAAGCTACGCCAGCCAGTCTCTGCTTTTGTATGGCTCATTTCATGATTTAAACTCTGGGTTTTCACATCTCTCTGCACTTGCCAAAAAAAAGGAAGGCTGGAAACAGGCTGGAAAAGCCATGCACACTACAGGGTTTACAATTTGTAATAGCTCTGGTATGTTTGTGTTTAGAGATTAATTTTGCAAAGCAAACTGGAGCACGTTTTGTGTCTTTGTGCTAACTACTCTCCTGGCATGCATTTTTCCCCCGCAGTAAGCACTTGAAGTAAAATAATGCATCTCTAATCCTACCGGTGATTTCTGCCCTCCTGGTTTGTGTCGCAAAGAGGGTTTGTGCTGGCTGGAGGAGCCTCCTCCTGTGGTTTCACTCGGGTCCTCTTCTTTTGGCTTTTTGCTGAGACTCAGCACTCTGGGGTTGTGTAAAGGCTGTGCCACGAGCTGACTCCTGACTCAGCGTTATGGCTGGGTGGACACAGGGCTTTGTGGTCACCCACCATGTCCTGGTGACTCAGAGATAAAAATTCATTCCCTGCCTTAACTCTGGTGTTTACAGCCTGCCAAGCTCTGGCCTGGAGCATGCTATAAATCTGAGAGAGCATACTATAAACAAAAAAATGCAGCCCAGTACCAGTCCAAGTAGGGCTCCTAGTATTATACTGCTCTTTCTTAGAGTATGGAGTATGTGTGAGTAAGAAAAACAGCTTACATCGATCATACTATCCATCTCTCAGCTAGAAATCCTTTTTTTTCCTATAGTTGCCACCACCACAGCCATAAAGTACTTATAGAGGTTTAGATTGGATATTATGAAAAGTTTCTTCACCGAAAGTGTTGTCAAGCACTAGAACAGGCTGCCCAGAGAAGTGGTTGAGTCATCATCACTGGAGTTATTTAAAAGATGTGTAGCTGTGGCACTTGAGGACACGGTTTAGAGGTGGACTTGGCAGTTCTGGGTTAACAGTTGGACCCGATGACCTTAGAGTTCTGTTCCAACCTAAATAATTCTATGATTCTCCTGCATATCAAGCTGCATTTAAAGGGCAATGCTGCCACTGGGCTTTGACAATGATTCCAGTCTCCCATCTGCAGCTGGGAAAGCATCTCTAAGCACAGAAGCAAACTTACTGTCTTTTCTTTTGGGAAAGTCTCAGTTGTTTTATTTTCACCATAATTAGATTTTTTTTAATTACTACTAATATGAAAATAGAATTTGTCAGCTATGCTGGGGATCTCATTATATTAGGAAATATCTCTATATTGGAAATAAGAGCCCATTACGCCAAGCACTCTCTGAGTAAAAGTTCAGGAGCATTGACTATCTATATATAACAACAGATAACTGAAAAGAAAAAGGATATTGCATCAATAAAATAGCAACGTTAAAAAAGTAAAGCAACAACTACAGTACTCCCACAACATGAATTCTGAGTCACTGTAGAAAAAGTTTATCTGGTCTGCAGATTATCCACAATACCAGTGAATTAGGTGGCTCCAAGGAGAATGGCCTGTGTTACCACAATTTGTTTGAAGGCTGAGCAGCTCTTCCCTCCCTCGTGCTAAAAATTATTTATTTATTCAGTATGTGGGTTTAGGGAACTAATGCAGTTTGTAAATTGGACTTTTTTTCATTCAAGAAATAGTAATAAATTTGGAGGTGTTGAAAGCAAGTTCTTTGGTAAGTGCTAGACACGAAAAGGCAATTCAGAAACTTGAGGAAGGGGAAGAGATTTTATCCCCTCCCAGTTGAATGCAGTAGTGCAGTAATTAGGATGCTCACCTAAAATTGTAGGACATTTTATCTTGGATGGGAGCAAAACCCAGATGTCTGGCTCCTGTGTGCATACTTAATCATAAATTTATAGGTATCTTCAGGCTCTGGTCCAGTGACAAGGAAATTCAGCTGCATTTGTAGGGATCTCTGTGAGATTTCTGGTCCAGTCTGCATTGCAGTCCATGGATTCAGACTGATGCCTCTCTGGATGCTGCCTTTAGCTTGACAAAGTGAAAAGCACGTACGAGAAAGGGGCATCTTTTCTGTGCCTTGGTCAAGCATAGCTGATGGGTTGCTTTGAGTTCCCAGCAGGCCTTCAGAATTTAAATTAGTTGCAGGTGGTGACAATAGGCAGATTTGCTCTAGCTATGGTCTGGCTCCATCAAGTTTTTGGCTTACTTCTCCAAGGCTCTGGAATCAGGCATTTTCTCTCAGCTGCCCATTATTCTCTGAACTCCACCCTGCTCTAGACATCCCTGGCCATTCTCATGTACACAATGCTTCACTGAAGGCTAATCTTATAGAGATTCTTTAGAAAAGAGTCAGAGTCAACATTTTTTTGTGTTCTAAGAGATACAGAAAGAGAAACTGAGACACTACCAAACCCTCCCACAAAATGCCAGCAGAGTCCTTCACCACCTCTAGCATTCCCCATGTACAATGCTAAAAACTATACTCATAATAAGGCTGCTGCCTTGTTTTTCTCCTTTCCACTGTAAACACGATGAGGTCACTGCCTGGTTTTGTGGATCACGGCGGGTCCCCTTCCTTCCGTCCCTGTCTTGGGTTCCTTAGGACTGTAGGCGCTCATCTGGCCGCTCAGCCCACCAGTGCCAACACTTCCCTCTCATTGAGCCACCACGAGTGGGCACACGTCCCTCAGTGGTTGTGGTCACCCTCACAATGCTGTGGGCTCACCCTGTGATGCTGCTGTTCCGCTGAACCCAGGACCTCTGACTGCTGTATGGGCCTGGACAGATCCGAGATGGAAAGTTAAATGAACCCTAATAATGGCAAATTATCGATGGATCACTCGGTTCTGCTGCAGCCAGAAATTTCAGGGTTCCCATGACCCTCCCTACTGCACTGACAGTGCTGGCACTTTAAAATGTCACAGCTGACAACCAGAAAGCAAGGGTTTTAGGCATGCTGGACTTGTTCCCTATATTTTCATTCGAGAGTGCCAATCACTGTGGTATCTAAGTACTAGTTGTCCTTTGAACAGGCTGGGTCACGTAAAAAGGGATCCATCATGCTTATAGCCAGCTTTCTAAAAGCTGCCTGTCCTCCCAAGTTCACCAGGCTCCCTCTGCAGATGAGGTAAGGAGAAAAACATGTCCAGAGGGTTAATTTTCACACTTGTTTCTTTTTGCCTCTGTCTTGCAGTGGAAGTCAGGGAAGGTACAAGGCTGTTGAGAGCTGCTGTTCATGAACAGCTTTGGCTGGAAGGGTTTCAGACTCCTGGATGAAGATAGGAGGACAAACCAGCCTGCAAGGTACATGTACCACAAACAGTAAAAGAGCCCTTTTCCTTTGCTATTTTGCTGTTTTGAGATCTGGTATTGCAAGGTGCTGTAGAGAGAGATACCTCTGACAGTATGTATTTAACAGATCAAAAATAGCATGTGTGAGATCTAACAGCCAGAAGCAAATTCAGACTAGAAATTCACATTTTAAAAATATAAATAATTCATCATTGCAAAAGTTTGATGGAAGATGTGGCAAATTATCCAACATGTGAAATCTTCAACATATGAACAATATCCAAGCGATATTTATGCTGTAACTAATACAGGAATTACAACACGGGTGTGACTGGGGCAGGTTCACTGCTCTATACAATACGGAGAATTAGATCTGAAAAAACAATGTTTCTTTCGAAACCCATCTTACAAGATTCCTGAAGTGTACAGTGCCCAAAGATGTCAGCCAGAGTGGGAATACACAGAGAATTCAAAGAATTAGGAATCTAAACCTCCTGGAGTAGAGAGGTACTTGGTGTGTCTTTTCTATCAAGCTGTGCATTCATGGCATTGTGTGTTTTGTTGTCGATCTTCTCCATCACAATTTTGCCCTCATTCTAACTGCAAGAAAATTCATTGTTGTAGCAATGACAGAAAAGCTCACTCAGGTTACAGGCAGAGTGGAATCAGTGAATCTTCTGCCCTTTTCTGCTTTTACTAATCCCCAGCATGTCTGATCCTGTTGGGAAATCAGGCTGCAGTGATAGCTGCAATGCGAACAAGTGCTACACTTGATGGCCTTGAACCAAAGGCAGTTGAAAGATGTTCAGTAGTGACTGAATGACAGAAGAGTCCTCTATTCTGAATGGAATCCTGCTAAAAATGCAAAGATTTACACGCACACAAAGCACAAGTTCCTCTCCAGACTTGAAAGGGGTGCAAACTCCTGTCTAGCTGCTATTTTACCTACACCCATCCCCAGAAATCCAGAGGGAAAAATCAACAAACCCTGTAGCGGACTCTGGATTTTTCCCTTGGAGCTGATGATGTTATTCCCTTATCCTGATGCCTTTGCTAACTGTCGTAGTTGCCTATGCCTAAACATCCCCCAGTGTCCCAGTGGTGCATCCCAGTCCCCAGAGTCCCTGGAGTCCCTCTTTCCCTGGTGTTCCCCATGGCACATTGCCACAAATCCAGAGACACAATACTTCCAGCAACCCAAGGTCCTGGATTGATTCCCTGGTAAAGACATCCATGCCTGGAGCTCTGTCAGCCACTGGATGCAGCAGATGGCAAGAAGTCAAGACACTGTGTTTGGTGGAAGATGTTCAACAAATGTTGTGACCAGAAGATTTCATATTTAGCTTTCTGAAGGAACAGAGCTGTACCACAACATTTACAAACAGCTCCAGTTACAACTGCGTAACACCAGGCAGTATTCAGAAGCTGTGCCAGGAAGCTCTCCACGTTGCTACACTCCCTCATTAATAGCATTTTGCCAAGCTGCCCTCTGGGACAAAATTATTGTAGAGTGGTTAAATGTCTGCTTGTGGAGGAATGCTTTATTTTACTGTTTAACCACAGTCTGACTCAAATTCCAGCGAGCAAACCAGGAGGTACCTGGGATGCATTATAGCTGCATCTGGCTAGATTTTCTGGCCCTACAAAAGACCACAGACATGAGTGAGATTGATTTATCGGTCTCCTCTCCCTCCCACAGCTTACACAAGCAGTGGCAACAAACTACTCCCACACACACACCTGCATCTCGATTTACCACATAAATGTTACAACAAGCAACACTAAGATCACACCCACATTTTCTTTAGCCTTCCAAAGCTCCTAACCAAAACAGCTTTATCAAGACAAGATATTTCTCTGATAAGAAAACCCTGATATGAAGTATGTCTGTTGAAGCAGAATAGGGAATATCTAAGAGAAGACCATTTTTTTATATGCTGTGCATGGGAGAGTGGCCTCAGTATGTCCCACTGCTGACCTCTTTTGTGCAGTGATCTCCTTTTGTAAAGTAGGTCTGCAACTGCTTTATATTTTTCTGTCTAAATATTCAGTAGTCATTACTGTGAGAAGGGACAAATAAACAAAGCCCAAACTGACACAGTGAAACACCAGCCAGCGAAGAGTTTCTCCTAATGGCACAAACCAGAATGAACAATAAAGGCCAGGCTGTCTGCATCCAATACAGATCCCATGTGTGTTTTAATAACAAAGGATAAAAATCACTGCATTTCCCTCCTGTATTGAAATACTAGATTATAAAAAATAATGACTAGAGCAACAAGATGTAGCCAGGGGGAAGTTCTAGGAGAGGTTTCTGTTGAAATGAGACAGACATCATACAATGAGACAGAGTCCTTGTCTGAACCTTTTAAAAGATGATTTTAATCTTGTTCATACACTCGAACTACTGAGCAAATGAATTGGACTAATTAAAAACTACTATCCTTTGGTGTTTGGCTGTTCTACAAATGTAGCAGTGTTTTTAAGCCAAAAAAATCTCATGACATATGCTTAGTGAATTCCAGTTCTTTGTGTTTTTCATTTCAATTATAAGAAAGCAAGGAGCACCTTGCTTATGAGGAAAGGCTGAGAGACTGTTTAGCCTTGAGAAGAGAAGGCTCAGGGAGATCCTACTGATGTGTGTAAATAACTGAAAGGAGGATACAAAGGGGACAGAGCCAGGCTGTTTTCAGTGGTGCCCAGTGACAGGACCAGAGACTATGGGCAGAGAAAGAAACACTGGAGGGGTCCTCAGAATATCAGGAAGCATATTTTATTTATGGTAAGAGTAATCAAGCACTAAAATAGTTTGCCCAGGGAGGTTGTAGAATATCCATCCTTAGAAATATTACAAAAAACTGTCCTGGGCAACTGGGTGGCCCTGCTTGAACAGGAGGGGCTTGAGAAGATGAACTCCAGAAGTCGCTTCCAACCTCAACCGTCCTGTGATTCTGTGATCTGTCATTCTGTGAAGGTGGTTGCAAGGCATCAGGTAGTTTTCTTCACGATTCTGGTGCTACAAAAGGGGAGACTAAAGATGCATCTGCACTGATAAGTGATTCGGGCCTTTTTATCCTGAATCACTGTTGTCTTAGCATCCACACACACCGCAAGAGTCTACAAATGGTGTTGGAGTGAATCTAGTTTTCTTAGAAAATTATACAAGGCATACATGATTGGCCTATGCCAGGGCTCATATTCATGTGTTCCACCTGCACCAGATGTGACTTTCAGCCTGCTCTGGTGTTGTGAGAGACTCCCTTGTGCTCTCCCAGATCAGTCCGCAGTGTGAAATATGCTAAAAATTCTTATATTTTGGCAAAAGAAGAGCAAGTGTTTCTTGCACTATTGTGGTTGGCTGCCCATTGCTTGGCTACTGACAAGCAGGACAGTGGAATCTCGGTGCCCCAGTGACTCTGACACAGGAAGAGATGTGCCCAAGCTGGGTCACAGCGGCTGCCAAGGGAGCTTTTTGGTGTGACTGTCAGCATGGACATAGGCAAGAGAAAGGGACCATTACAGTTCTTTCTTCTTTTGCACATGTAGATTTATGTCATAACCTTTTTGCTACTAGGGAATGTATGTGGAGGTGAAGAACGACTGTTACGATTAATGCATATTCCAACCACTCTCCCATTCCTCCATCCAGAACACTAAGCATGTGGCAGTTTGAGAAAGGAAAAACAAACCCCCCCTCAACATGTAACATATGGACTTGCAGAGTAGTATTGCCATTAGTATGGTTTGCACAAATGCATGAGATTTTCCTGTGAATGGGAAACCATGATCTATAAATTATAAGCATCTCACATGCAAAGTAGGAAACTCAACAAGTCCATGAAAAGGGTTTGAGTTCAAGTTTTTTTCTGAAGGACATTTATTGATTATGAGACCTAGCTCTACTTTTCCCTTTCACTCCCACTGTTAATTTGTTTTTCCCAAGACCTAACTGTTGAATCGGACCAAAGAAAAGAAAATAGTGCAAGTAAATATGTATGAAAAATAAGGTTGGATATATCATCAGCATGGTGGAGCGTAGACTGGGACACTGTTAGGTTTCTTCTGTTTCTGCAAATTTCTCTCATTTACTGTTAAGTGCACTAAACAGGTGCTTCCTAGTTATGCAGTTTCACTTCTGTCACTTGTGTAATTAACAAAATGGATGAAAAAAGTGCAAAGATCTCTTGCGATTTGTGCAAGGAGGCTTCTGGAAACCTGAGGAGATGTGATCAAACAAGCACTGGAGTAATAGTGGGGTTGCCACTTCACACAAGCCAAACGCCAGGAAGAGGAGAGCAGTGTTCAATATACTGAATGCTTACCCATTGCTAATTTTATCTTAGCCAAATCAGGTTTTAAGGCTGAACAAATGAAAATGAGATGATTTCTGGACTTTGATGTTCCTCAGTCTGTGTAGAAGATCAGATCGTGTTAGTAAAAAAAAAAAAGAAAAAAAATCAGGGAAGGATAGAAAAGCATTTACCTCAATTTTGCTTGTCAAGATTTTTGTTAATCAGAATATAATTGTCAATATATATCTCTAAACTGTTTGAAATAAACATTAGAGCAATGCAAGTACATCCATGTAGCACTGACTACATATTCAGGTTACAGAGTTAAGGATCTTTCTAAAATAAACAGAATATTATGGAATTGTAGGAAAAAAACCCCAACAACTTGAACAATGAGGTTTTCCTTTGGTTTTTTTGTCTCATCTCTCTCTATGAAACAGACACACATTGGAAAGATTTCAAGATTTCATTTCTCATGTTTTGTTTTTGCATGACTTAAGTCTGAGCACCCGGAATACTTTAGAAACAGCAATAAATAACGTAATCTTTACCCCAGGTGAAACTAGATTATGTACATATCCACCACAAATAACAGGGAAACTTATCAGACACGACAGTGATTCGGCCCCATGGAGCACTAGCAAGAACCTAAATTAGCATAAACCAAGCCACAATTGCCAGACAAAATTCTCTCAGGGAGTAGAATTTGCAGGAGCTTCCAATGAAACAGATGGGAAGGAAACTTCATATTTCCCAATAATATCGGATTAAGCTGGCACTTGGTGTAGGTGCTTCTATCCATATTTGAAGAATATGTTTTGCACACAAAATGTAAAGCCATTGAAAAATAAAAATAACTGTTTTGTATAAGAAATGCCTATGGGTTTAAGTGAAACAGTTAATGTTGTTTGGAATTTTGACACAACTATAGTCTTAATACCTGGATTCCCACATGCACCAGACATTTTGCCACATTACCACAGACAACCATGAGAACTCAAGAAAATAATTTCCCAGAAGACATTTTAATGGTAACCTTTAACTATTAAAATTGTTTCTGTTGGCTTTTTCAGACCAATACAACAATTTCCATGAATGCAATTTAGGAACAATTAAATCAGTGAATACTGCTATAGCAAATAGTTTCAGTCACAAGAAAGGATGAAAGAAATATTTCATTTGATCATTTCTGAAGCTATGGTTGTGTTTTCTTTTGCAGGTTTTTTTTTTTCCCCCGCAAGTTCTTTTAAGCTTGACTTCTTCTTTGAAAAATCAGCGTGCTTATCTTTTTCCTCCCTTTTCCCCAACTTGACAGTAGATTTAAAAAAAGAAGAAGAAAACCCCTACATTCTCTGACTGCATTTTTAATTGAACCAACTGATTTCCCTCACCCTAAAAAAAAAAATTGCCATTTTTAAGATCAATTTGGGTGAACGTTGAAGTGTGCATTGCTGCCTTGGTCTGTCGAGGAGCATCTGTGGTGGAAACTAAAGCAGTTCAAGCTCTGCACTGTAGCTATAAATAGTGTTTCATTTCTCACATCTTTGATAAGCATTTGATTTGTGTCAATTCCCACTCTTTCAGAAATGCCTTGACGTGATTCAAACACGGCACGAGTCAGGACTGCTCCTGGTAGACAGCATGAGTAAAGTAAATTCATTTTGAATGGGGGCGAGCTACTTCTGTTTGCACAGTGACTGCTGCAGTGTGGTCCAGAGCCGCATCCCTCCAGGTCACACTTGTGGGTGATGGAGGCCAGCACTGTAGGACCTTGAGGTCCTGATCTTCTCCCACCTCTCACCCCCCAGTTCAGCTCCTCTCTGCAGCATTACCTCAGCTTTGCAAAGGGTGGGGGCAATCAGAGAGCTGATGTAGCAGGAACAAAAGCGGAAGAGAGAGAAGCAGTAGCAGTAGCTAAGGGGGTGTTGCCGTCTTCATGCGTGGACACATCCAGTCTTCTTCAAAACTCTCTCTACATTGCCTCACTACTGGCAAGATGTCTGGAGTAGCAGATAACAGAGAAAGGGAGCAAAGTTGCATGAAAGATATTGGTGAAGACAGCTTAACAAAAGTAAAAACAAAGGTGACATCGCTCCCTCTTCAGCCCTCTTGACTGTATTGACTAGATCTTCATGGACTTCAGCAGTGGCTTAGATACCTCACTCACATATAGAAGTCGAGCTGTAACAAATTTGTGGCCAACTCCTACCCCAAATGCAGTCTTCAAATCAGAATCTTTGTTTACTTTCCAGAAAGAACAGAAATTATTCCTATTTTTATTCCGAAGAAAGAAAGAGAGAGAAAGGGGTTTTTTTGGTTACGTGTTTCCTCTGTATGTGTCTGACCATGATCACAATACTTGTTATCATTGTAACTGGAGGATTGCCATGCACAGATAAACTCAGCCACATGATCAGAATCAAACTACAGAACCACACGGTGACGCTGGAACAGGAAGATGCAGACACAGGAAGATGACAAAGAATGAAAAAAGAGAATGGATACAACCATAGGTAGTCCAATTCATGACAAGGAGAATATTTTCAACTTCGTAAGAGCAAAGCATTAACAAACAAACCTTCATGGTGGTAAGCTAGTATTCAGCTTGTGGTCAGCAAAAGAAGCACAGAATATTTTTATTTCAGTAATTGATATAAAATATGGAAATGGCACACTAAGCAGCCAGTTGGAGCAATGGTTTTAAGCCATTTAAACATTATAGTTGTAAAGAAATGGAGAAGATAAAAAGTGTGTTTGTTCATATATCTCTCTATGTTTCTTTGGTTTGAACTTGCAGCACAAATCACATTTTTCAAATAACTTTGCCATGGTAAGGAAAAGGCATTTAGAAAAATCATTACTAGAAGAAACTAATCATTTCGTTTCAGTAAAACCCTCCACAGTACAGATTGCTAAAGTACATGACTCTTATAATGGATGTCCAGAGCTTTTAATAACAACCGCAGGAGCTATGCAAGCAAGCCTGAATACAAAGCTCTGTGCCAGTGCATATTAACTTGTCCCATGTAACTTCTACTCTTCCAGCCACTGGCCCATGTCCATCGAATTTAAATGTTGAATACAGAAGGGAAAATTGTAAACCTTCTGTACTTACACATTGCATAATTTTTTTTTCCTTCCGCTGAATTTTTACCCACGGAAGAATAGATCAGAGTTATATGCTTCATAGAGTCTGCTTGATATGAAATTTTTAAAGGTTTTACTTTAATCCTGTACACCTGGTATTTCTGGGGGTTCAAACAGATTTATATTTCTTCCCTACCAGCTCTCCTATGACTTTACAAGAACAAAGCCAATAAATTCCACAGCATCAAAGACAAAAGCAATTGGAAGCTGTTTTCTAATCCAGACCTACACAGCCGTGTGTCTTTCCCCATATGCCACATCCCTAATGACTGGATTCTCTCTCTCTATAGATATAAAACAGTCTATCATTTGTATTTGAATCACTTTCTTTAATATTATTAGACTACATAGGCACATACTTAAAGAGGTCAGATGGCTTGTTAACACAGTATATATTGGTATTGTGCAGCTCTCAGCAAGCAGATTTGGAAGAACAGATTTTTTAAGACTAACATGAGAACTTACAAAGTTAAAGAGAAAAATAAAAAGTTACTTTCTATTCTTAATAAACTCAATCTACCTTATGAAATAACCTCATTGAAAGAGAACAAGCCAGTGCTTTGCCCTGTCTCAGCATCACTACTGGATTACAGCTTTATTACTCACCTAACTCTCTGCTGGGAAGTTGTAGCTACACAATACGTACCCTTTCCTGCACGTAGCTTTTACCTTCTTGCTTCATTCATAACACTTAACTGACCCTGAAAAGGGGAAATACATTTCAGTTCTCAATATAGGACCCTACATATCTTCAGGAAGGCCAAATTTATGGAAGCACTCTATTCCCAGAATGACTTAACAGGGAAAAACAGAATCCTCCAGAAGTCAAGTAAAACTTAACTCTCTTCTGTTCTTTATATAAGCCTTTCCCTCATGCAGGAGACCTGGGAAGCCTATAATCTTCGAACTAGGCTAGTTTTTGTTACCTGTATAACTGAGGATAACATTGGGCTCCTTGGCCTGTTATTGTCTGTGTGCAGTGAGGCTGGAATACAGGTTCCTTAATCATTCCCTTGGCTCATGTTGTCTCTGCACAGTGGTAACACAGTGTGGACTTCACCTCCTCATGTAGCTTCCCCCTGTTCCAGTGAACTAATGATAGAGGGTATGATCTGCAGGACAGCATGGTTTGCTGGTTATTTCCCTCTGAAAAGCAACACAGATATTTAAGAGGATTAAACCAACAATTTGGTTCTAGCTGTGCATGAAAATAATTATCCTTTTATTCCTAGGAAACAAAAGCAATCCATTTTTGTTGATGCTGTTAAGGGTGTTTTGAGGCCTAAAAATTCCTAGGCTCTTTATATACCCAAAGGTTTTTGCTGTAGTTGTAACTTCCTTTCTTATGACAATCCAGATTTCCCAGAAATTCCATCTTACTCCAGAGAGAGAAAGAGAGACGGAAAAAGAGGATTGGAAAAGACATCCTCTTGCAGACTATTAGGGTGGGATTTGTCTCACCTAACTCTAAGCATTTATATTAATAGGTGTCAATAGCTGAGCTGGTCACTCTGGGCTCTATTTGCAGTCAGTGGGGAGAAATTTTAACATAATTTGTCTAAACTCTTCCAGGTATTTACTTTAGTCTGAACTGAGCTTTAGAAATGCCTTATTCTCTCCTCTGACTACAAAGGCAGCTCAGCTCTGCTAGGCCACAAGGGAATGCCTGTTGTCACTCCATTAGATGAATCATGTTTCTTCTCTCTCATATTGTTTTAAATGCACTTTCTTTTTTGCTTTTCATTGTTCATATGTCATTTTTACTCTTTCTTCTTAGGACAGCTTGTCTTCTTACATCTCACCCACTTCACCAATGCAGTGTGCTTTTCTCAAAAAAACCCAAGACTTCAAAAAAGCAACACATGCAATATTTACCTCTCAAGACATAACAATACCCCCACAATTTCTGCAGCATTTCCACTAGTGACTGAATTCTGTAAGTATAAAAATATTTCTAATACTTTTCCAGTACCTACTATGTTGATGAACCTTTCTTCTGTAACACAAGAGAAGAGGTCAGGATTGCAAAAATCAAGCAAAAGTAAAATTATTTCATTTTAACAGCACTCTTTCTGTTCCTAGTACATTACTACCAAAACCCAAAGCAGAGAGTTTAAAACTAATTTTGATACATTTGCAGTAGCTGCAGCCATCTCTCTGAATATAATTACCCAGGAAGTAGTTATTTCTACAAAATTGCATTAAAATAATAAAATTAAAGAACATATAAAACAAAATCACAGGTATTTAAGGTTGCTCAGAGACGCTATAGAGTCTTCACTCTTGGACAGACTTAAGATTGGACTGGACACAACCTTGCACAACCTGCTCTATTTATCCCTTCTCTGAGCAGGGGGGGTAGGCATGAGGATCTCCAGAGGTCAAATTTTACAAATTCCAGATTCTGTTGTTCTGTGAGTCTAAGCATGAGGCCACATTTAATTTTGGCTTAACCGAGATGTTTAAGGTAAGAGCACCTCATACCTGTGCACGGGTTTTGATTTTCAGAATTATGTCCCAAACGAAGGGAGCACACATCCAGTGTTACACTCAGAACTGAGCATGTTAATGTCTTTGTTTCTGCAGTCCAGAAAGTCTTCGGGAATATCAAACTGATACATAAAATATTGAAAGTTCTGAACAGAAACACACAAAGACACTTAGAAATCTTTCTTTTCTCATTCAGGGTGGGATTCATTTTGGAAGTACTTTTGTGGTTTAAAATAGATTTCAGGACTAAATTAACCACTAAAGCTTGTTTTTTTCATGAGTCCGAAGATACAGGCACTGCTAAGAGATGATTTGATCTGTCTGAAGACAGGTTTTGAGAATACACAAGACGAATGTCCCAGTGGAGTTCTCCATTTATTTTCCTGCACTATGGAATGAGCCTGCCCTGCTGACTGAGGCTGCATACATAAATTTTAGTGCTGAAAGTTGACAAGCTCGATCTGAATCTCAGCATGGTTTAAAAAGAGTGCATCCCTTGTTCTAGCACTGCTCATAAGCAATTAAAATCTTTTTTTTTTAAAGTCTTTTGTCTTCAAAAACTGTCCTAGAGAAATTTTCATGTGAATGGTGGCTTGAAAAACTTAACAAAAACCCCAAAAACTACTATGAATACTCTTCTGAAATCCAATTAATGATTTCTTACTCATCTAAAAAATATCAAGGGGAAACAGTTCCTGGTAATTCTGTGAGCCAAGCATGAATAAAACACTATGAACAATGAGCTACCCAGAAAGTATCTGTGCTTTGCTCTTACCGGGTCTGTTTTAAAAAAATCCACAGTGGTCTCCTTAAAGAAAAAAAGTCAAAAATAACACACCAAAAACCCCAACAAAAAACCTCCCAAACCAGTAAAGTCGACAATATGACTTGTGAGAATTCCATATGATTTCAGTATCCAGTAGCTGCCATGCAGAAGGACCAGTTAATCAACTGTTTATTATTCTTACTTCAATAGCTTATTTTCATATAGACTGGAAAGCCTTGCAGAGATTCCCCAGAGCATACCATGGCGATGATTTTTTTAGAAAGACAGCATAATCAGACATGAATCCCATTTCACTTCAATAAAAATATGTTTTCTGTTGAGTTTTACACTTCAGTCTCATTACAGGAGCAGTTTTCCTGGATGGGTTTATACAACGCACAGGAAGTGTATGTACACAGAGATGTTTAAAGGGATGTTGGACATCCTGTATCCGACAATAAAACCTCGCTTGCTTGTGTTTCACATCACTGGGGTGCCATGGAATAACAGCAGAGTAAACTGAGCTTTATTTATTATGATTGTAATTCTTGATTATGGAAGGAAAAATAAATGCTAAGTATCTGGAAACAGATGATAGTTTTATAGCTGAACTCGGTGATTTGCACATAAAGCTGTGGAAGTGGAATACTTAATTTACGATTATGTCATGATTTATTCCACGAAAGCTGAGCAAGCATTGAGTAAAGTTAACCTTGTTAGAGTTCTAGGCAGATGTTATGAACTCTCTTGGGTCTCTTGTGGTTCAAACACAAGGATACCACAGAGCTTTCTTGCCTAATATTAGCTACTACCTTACAGCCTTCTCTTTAGATCCATGAATTACCAGCACTCAGAGTAGCTCATTCAACGAGTCAAGACATTTGTAAGAAATCCTGGGGAATCTATGAAAGTGCCCTGATTGCTTTGAAAGTATTTCAGTTTCCTGCTCTTGAAAATCACTGCCCTGAAAGAGAGCTGTCTTAGGAGCAGAAACATTATTCAGAATCAGCTTCATCAAAAAAGGCTTTGAAACTTAAAATGATACCTTAACTCAAAAATTCTGATTTCAGTAACAGGGAAACGTTTAATAAATATCAGAAAGTTAAATTAAATTGGGATCATACCTATAGGCTTTACTCTAGCATTCCTTAGCTGTTCAGTGCAGATAGCTAATAGCAGCTGGCATGTCCTGGAAAGTCCTTAAATGGAAATCTCTTCTGTTCCGTTCTTTTCTGGGAAGTTTATAGCAAGTTACATTTCAAGATCCTACTCTGAACGAACATTTCTTTGTAATTTGGAAATGAGATCTCACATAGTACTACTGAAATTTATCATGGTTTTCCTGTGTTTTATAAATGTTGCTGAAATTTGAATAATAAAAGAACCCTACAAATTTCAACTTACAAAGATTTTTTTCTTAGGACAAGAGAATCACATAAGAACACAAAGAATATTAATTTGTAGATTTTCTCTTCCCAACTCACTGGCTGAATTCAGATGAATCCATCACACTGAACTATCATACACCTAAGAGTTCTGTCCAGAGATATTTTACATGGCTTTTTTTCAGCATTGTCCTTGGTGCATCAGGACCTAGGTGATGATTTTTCCCAATGATTCCTGCATTATATGAAGTGACAGACCCCTAAAGGAAATGGGTGTGAAACATCAGCAATTGGGTGGCAGTGAGATTCTTGAAACCCCTGGATTTAGCTTCAAGACATTGTCCCCAGCCCAGTACAGGTTAATGCTGCTGTACCCCAGCTAAAGCCAGTCATCTTTTTGTTTTTTGGGGTTTCTTTCTTCTTTCTGCATTAGTGTCTGCACAGTGATATATTCTCAGTAGAAGGAGTAAATAGTGACTGCAATCTCAGTTACGGGTGATTAGGTCACTTTTCAGAGAAATGAGTTGTAGTTTTCCAGACCAAGGAGGGAGTAGGATCCAAAGTCCTGCTTGCCAAAGAGCATAAATACAACTCAGAATTGACAGTCAGTGAAATATTTACACTGGGGAGGATGCTTATGCAGCCTCTGGAGGCTGGATTCCTTCCTCTGCACTTCAGGTGCCAGTCAATAGACAAGAGGAAGTTCTGCATCTCAGAGGGTGTTTCAGCTCCATGTACATGCCAGGGTGTTTTTCAATTTACTTAACAACTAATTCTACCTCTGCAGGTCTTGATCTGTCCTCATTAACTCTAACAAATAGTCTATGATGACCAAACCCCTTTCTTAAATGTCTCATTGAAATGCTTCATTTGAGGAAAAATCTATCTGGTCCTAAGAGTCTCTAGAGCTTTTTGTTCAAGATGTGCCCTGATAGATGCAGCTGCACAGGACATTTTAAATTAGGCATCACTGTGAAGTCTGTCATGAACTCTAGGCCATAGTCATTGAACTTCACACTTTTGGGTTTTGTCGTTGATTGCAAAAATTTTTCTGTTGAAAAGTCATCTTAAATCCCAGCGTGACATCCAAGGTTACATTATGCAAACTAACTGCAATTCACATTGAGAAATATCAGGAGCAAAATTTCAACCTACACAAATATAACAGTTTGTACCTCAGTTGTTACTGTTCATTTTCCAAATTTATATTAGGAACATTTGTGTGCTATAGTGTGGAAAAATGATGATCTCCATAAAGTCCAATTTCCCTAAAATGTTCAATTGCTTTTACCCATAACTTACTCAATTTCATTTTTTAAGACTAGTTTTATTTTCATTGACATGATTTGTCAGGCTTGGATGGATGTGAGTTCCAAATGGCAAACACTTATATGTGCACGGATCCTAATGAACCTGTGGTATAATTATGCAGAAGTATGTGCATTTTGGTTACTGTCAACAAATAACGAAAGCATAGAACCTTAATTAAGAAGTGGGAATATGATACTGCTGGATGATATTATTGCTTTTTCTGGGAAGAATTTTTGCATCTTTAATCACATACAAGGTTCTCAGAAAATCATTTGCCTCAAGCAAATGAGAAATTGGAAGAAGAAATGAGCATACAGAAGACTTCCAGAAATCTCATTTTTCCAATGTGACTAAACAGAAATGTTTGGATGCAATAAATGTAGTTGAAATAATTGTATTGTGATACCAAATATTTTAAGGCACTAGAAGACCCACTCAAGTGCAGCAACGGCATCCATTGCTGCTAAACTAAATTTTAAAGAGAGGTCACAACATTCCAAGAGTTTCTCTGCCAGAACCATCTCACCAACTCTCCTGCCATCTCACAAACACTTAACCAACATTATTACAAAGAGTCCTTTTCCTTAACCCTTAACATTATTTTATTGTAACATTCATCAGTGACAGAGCAATTACATTAACATGTCCCTTTCTGTTTTGTTTCTTTCTACACATGGATGAAGTTGAGCAGAGAAGTCAGGAGCACGACCAGAGTATGTAAAAGCAATGTCGATGGTTTTAGCATTTATTTGCCACTGAACTGGATGAAAATAAATGTTTTAAGAAGGACAGGCTGATAAGTGTGTAACCACTAGGTAGATCTAATTTTTTTTGCATAAATGTTGATTAAAGAACAGAAATGTAGGAGTTGAAAAACTTTATGGATCCAGGCTGGCGTTTGTTTCCTGTTCATGTGATAATTGTATTAGTTTTTTGAATTATAATATTTATAAATTAATACTTAAAGCAATTAATTCTACTATTTTGTTTCACAAGGATGTGTCTAAATCTCCTATGAAAATGGAAGTAAGAATTTCCAGTGGCATAGAAGTCCAACACAGTGAGAAATTATTTCTAAGAGGATCACTTCTGAAAAGCAGTTCAGTTACAGATCCTGCCCTTCTGCTCTAACTGTATAAGATCAGGGGGAAAAGGGGATTCAGCATTCCTTGACTTTTGAGCATGGATAGCACAATAGATGGCAGAGTGTATTTAGTGCTATTTTAAGTTGTCTGAGAATGACTTAGAGAAAAAATTCAGTTTCTCTTCAACATCACTGTAGATACATGAAAAGATCCAGAAAAGCTCAAAATGCTGATCCACAGCCACTGAGCTGTGCAGGAGCAATGCTCACCTGTCCCCTTTGGGGAAAATGTGAGCTGTTGCCAGCCAGTGTTCGTTCTGGGGCATTCGGAGAGGGACATTTTTAAAGACAAGCAAACAGCATCATAGTCAAGGAGGTGTCAAGTCTTCAAGTGCATCCACAGGGTCAGCAGCCCCTTTCCTCCCTCCTAGGGGTTTAGCAGCCTGTGTTCAAGGTCAGGTCTGATGTGGTGAAGCCACAAAATCTTGGATTAAACTTTGTAAGAACAGCAAAGTGTGGGGGAAACAGTGAGAAGCCTCTCCTGCTGCTTCCTTACCCAGGAGCTGCACTTCAGCCATGCCCTTGGTCTTGGTGCTTGCCTTCACTTCACATTCCCACTCAGTTAAAAGTCAGAAGGAGACGGATGTTGCAGGAAGTATTCCAACTTGCCTTCAAAAATGCTGGTGGCTTCTGTGTGGGGAGAGCAAAGGAGCTGAAAACAGACAGCACTTCCTCTTGCTCCAAAACCACACAACATTCCTGCAGATGCCTGGAATGAGAAGTGCAGGAAAGGTTTCAGAGAGATTCTTCAAATGAAAAATAATGGCTTACAGGGGGTTCTGACAGAGAAATATAAGTCTTGGGACCTGGCTGGTGGGATCTGAGGGGAAGATTTGATTCTGCCAAGCAAAACAAGCATAACTTCACATTCATTCTGGAAGCCATAAGAAACAATAGGGTGTCATTTTACTTATGGAGTGGTTTGATTGATTCGTTGGAAAGAAAATAGAGTTGTTTTATTTACTCTGAACTGGAGAGCTAGGAATGACACATTGTCTTTATTAACCATACGTTTCCACCCTTTCCCTCATTTAAATGCATCTATATTGTCTTTTTTTTTTTTTTTTTTTTTTGCTGTATACTCCTCTCCTAACCCTGGTTCCATGCTTCAGTTAATTCAGTTAAATGGAGGATTAACAGTAACAAGGGTTATGTTTTTTATTTTTCATACACTTCATCATGCAACCAATTAAGGTATGCCCATTTATCTGATATGCCCATTTATCTGATATGCCCATTTATCTGAATGCCTTTCTTATGCATCCGTGAAGCAAACACAGCAACTCCATCCCAGAAGAGACTGGGTAAAGACGCACAGAACAGTAAGGTTAAGTTTTATTCAATCTAGACTGTTTTCAGTGAGTCACTTGGATTTGTACCCATTACTACTCATTGGTATTTCTACATGCTGTGAGATCAGAGCAGAGATGGATCACACTTCTCATCCAATTCTTTCTAAAATGCATGGAGAAATCTCAGTTACTTCCACATCAATTTCATTCACACCTGAATGGGAGTAGGAACCTTGTTCCTCAGGAGTAAAGTGACATCTTTTGGAGGAACCCACTGTGGCTTGTGAAGTCTGCTGCAAACATTCAATCATTTCTATAAATCTGCTCAACACTCTCTCCTGACACCCAGACTGAATGGATTTCCTCCCCATATATCTGACACAAGTGCTTCTGAGGTTGATGAAACTTCTTTGGACACAAAGAAAGAGATAGACATACTTTCAAAATTCCTAATCACCAGCAGGAAATAGCAGTTATATCATGATCTGACAATTAGTGATAAACCATGATGCTGATGTAATCATATCTCAAATGAAAACTATGTAGTCATGGCAAAATTGTTTTATAACTAAACAAAACACTTAACCTTATTTTGACCTATCAGAAAATTTTATATTCTCAATTTATACCGAACACGGCAAATGTGCCAATCTCCCAGAAACTTCGGTGCTGTAGCAACTTCTTGTTTGTGCTCAGGCATTTTGTAGAAAGGAAATCCAGGCAAATGTTCCAGGCAGGAACTTCAGTATGCTAAAGAGAAACCTGGTGTTGAAAGCTGGGGAATGAGAACCCAGCAATGTGTCAGTGAAGTCTGTGGTCACTTTTTGTTGTAACCCTGAACCGTTCTAGGAACTCTGGTACCTGAGCCCTGGCATTTCTTGAAACTTGGAGAGAGACTGGATTCTGTGTCACAGCTCCAGGAAAGAAATCCTAGGTAAAGCTAAATCCCAAAGAACTTGGATTGATAGCAAGAACTTCACATTTCCACTTCTGCTGTCTGAGCCTGCAGTCTACCTGCTGTACTTTCTCAAGAGCTGAGGTCAAGTGTTTTATGTCAGTTTGATTGTGGAGGCACATCAGGACTCTGTTTTGATAACACGGGTTTGTTCATTCATATAAATGCAGTGCTTTGGGGAATTAAAACGAATGTGCTGTAAATGTGATTGCTGATAGAAATAGGACTTGTGAAATCAAAGGCATGGCTCAGAATAGGAAACAGTTTTTCTCACACAATGTCCTATATATGCATGGGGTTTTTTTATGGCCAGGCACTTATTTAAGAAAATGACATGCTCCATTTAGTGAAAGCAATGGAGCTGCTTTAGTGTGAGACGGAAGTAATGAATGCACCATGGGGATGGAAATCTTCCATCCTAAATATGGCTTTGGACAAGAACAGATTCAGTTGTCGATGGGGTTGTGTGTATTTACAGCAGGACTGAGTTTACTGCAGTGCTTTGTCTTTTCATCGTCATTCATCAAGTTACTTAATCCGCTATTTGCCTCTGGAGAAGGAACTATATGAATATCCACTCTGTTCTCATTTATTTTTATATGGCATGGCTCATATTTAGATGCCTTCAGTGTGTTATGATGATTTGATCATTATAATGATCCATAATACAAATATTACACTCTGTAAGCTTTACATCCACTAGAAAAATCCTATCCGTTCTCGTGTGGGAAATATGGAGCTGTTCATTGCTCATGGGAGCACTGGGTCAAAGTAAATTTTATCTCTGAAGTTGCTACCATTTCCAAAAATTTTAACACACATTTTTGTTCATTCATAGATTGTCACCTTTGGTAACCTTTGATATTCTCTGAAGTTTGAGTCATTTAGGAAATGTGTTGTCATCTTATCATTAAACCCTCATTTTAGAGTTTATTTTTCGCATATTAGTAGGTTTTCAAGTGGTATTCATAGGCACTGGTTAAGTTGTGCAACTCTTAGATGAGCATTCTGTGTTTACAAATATATCCTGTTTTCTTTGCAATTTTATTTCTCTAATGCATTCCCTCCAGCCACTCACACATGCAGGGGGTGGTTTTGCAACAGCAACATGACACTCTCTATCTCTCACAGATAATCTGTTCCTTGGCTGGTCAGCTGCATTGGCCTGTGCTTTATGTTCTGCCAAACCTTGAAGGTGGGGAGATCATAATATTTTGATTATATCTAATCCACTCTGAAAGCATTTTCATTAATGGGCAAAATAAACAGAGTGGTGGAATAGTATAGGACATGAAAGTGCAGAGTGTTTTCCAGCTGGGTAGAGCAGCTTAATAGATCAGCCAGACAAAGTAGTTTTCTGACAAACCAGAATAAGATATTTAAACTCTTGCAAGATTGCAGGCCTATTCCTCTTCACAGCAATGATGAAAGATACTCAGATGTAAGTGTCTTAAGTGTCTTTCTGGACCACAGCCTCAATAAATTACAAGTTTAGGAAACTCATTTGTCCTATGACTTTCCTCTGAAGCCCACCAGGTGTCATGTGTACATACATCCCTCCAGTAACTGTGGAAATGGATTTTTTGCTACACCGTTTTCCATTACAAGGACTTATGCTTAGCCAGGTACTTGCTGAATTTCCTTCAGCTAGAGATTTGACCCTCTGTTCTCTGTTCCTTACTTATTTGTTCTGAGTGTATAAGTTTACCATGATAGCTCAGGATGGATATCTCAAAGACAGATTTATGTCAATAATCCAGCCAGGTCAGCTGCTTAAATAACCCTCTAAGACAAGGTTAGAGGTTAAGGTTAGAACCTTAAACTGCTGAGATCCTCATGTATTAGTTCCACTCTCATTTCCACATCCTCAATTTCAAAGCTGAGTGGGAGTGCTGTGTCCACGGTACAGAAAACTGATGCCTTCTCTTTTGCATGGATTCCTGGTATTGAATCACAGAATACAGCCAGGAGATACTCCTAAGTAGGGACATAAATGACAGGATTAACGTCCCCTAACATTAAATGTGAGCAATAGCTCCAAATTCAGAGATATATGGGCTCATTTCCACTGTCCACCCGTAGGTATCCTGTGCCATTTGAGGAGCCCTGGGTTGTCTGTGGTATTTGCTGAGGGATGTGAATTATGGGAGACCCCTCCTTAGGCCAGTCCTAAGGCATCTCTAACTACACCGCTGATCTGCATGTGGGCAGCCTTTCACCATCACAGCCAGAGACTGTGAGACTGGTTCCTTGAATAAAGATCTCTGCTATCTCTGCTCCCCTAAAAAAAAAGTAGGCACCACAGGCATGATTCATTTGCTTCAACGTTGGTATCCACTGCCATTGGAAGTGCTCTGTAGCATCCCAAAAATGCATCTGGACCTGGAAAAAACAACATAGGACTCCCAGAAAATCTGTGACCTTCTGGAGCAGCAGCTGGGCATCAGACAGGATTTCACGACTCAACAAACATTGCTCTAGGTGCCAGTTACTAGACCCCTGAATTAAAACCTTTGCTAAAAAGCTTATGTTATAAACACCCAAAATTAGGGAAAATGAATCCTATTTTTAAATAACAGCATCTGGACATTTCACTTTCCTTCCTATCAGGGCAGCTATACCTTATCGTACATTCATGAGTCCTTCTTCCAATTTTACATTTCTTTCAGTTTCATTTGATACACTTCCAGTAATTTTTCCAACGAATTTGCCAAAAAATGCATTTCTGTGTCAATAAGCATTTCCAGGATATAAATCTAAGTACTGGAGATAAGGGAACAGTTCAGATTTAAGGCTCATTTGTTCCGAGGCCATTGAGCTGACATTATCAATTACCATTTCAATTAGTGCTAATTGAATTGCCGAGGTTTCTAGATGGTTGTCTGATAGCAGTAACTCATTTCATCTAGACCGAAAATTGCCAGGATCTTTCAATCACAAACTTTCACTTGTGGTTATCATATATAGATACTAAAAGGTGGACTGGATAGGTGGAAAAAAAGCAGCTATAACCTCAAAAACTCACGGTGACTCTGGAATACCTCAAACACATGCATGACTTTTTTAAAAGCTCAAAGCAATAAAAGGAGTACAATTTATTGCACAGGCCTGAAAAAAAATTGCCATGACAGTTTAGGAAGTTTCTGGGGTGTCAGGTGTTATGGCCATAAAGCACAATTTCACTTGAACATTGCAAGGAGATGTTCCTCTGTTTTCTGGATTTGAGGGGGATTGATTATGACAATACAGATGTGCATGCATGTATGGGCTCTTCAGAAATATTTTTCCAATAATCTGACAAATATATAACCAACATATGATTAATTCAGACATCCCAGAAGTGGTTCTGGTGTTTCTGTGACTGTCAGAAATTATGTTTGAAAGAACATCAGTAAAATAAAAAGATTTCATAGGTGGTGAATCCGTACCTCCTTTCTTTCTATCCCACAGTTTTTTCCATATGTTTGACAGCAACCACGAAAGGTTTTAGGTAGGTGATGTCACTTACATTCATGGGCTCCCTAGAGCCTTCCTGAAGCAATGCCAGGGTGCATCCAAAGGGCTTGATAGCAAATCCGGAGCCCAGGGAGCTGTGTCTAGTCCACATACCACAGCATTCTTTAGGCCTGATGCTCGGATATCTGTGATATCTGAGTGTACTGTGCTGGTATTGTTTTTTCTGTTTATAGAAACCTAATAAAATAATCTTGAAAAACATCCTCAGCAAAAACACTGAGGGAGTGTACACTTGGCAAAACACACTCAAACCTCAGCTTTTCAATGGTATTTTCACTGTTCTGTTCCCTGCTCCAGTATCAGGAAGTGCCATTGAAGCAGATGAAGCAAATAAAAGGAGTGTACTAAACTTTTTCAAACCTCAGAAGGGCTTTGAGGTTCGAGGAAGGATCTCAGCCAATTCTCATTTTATCTGAATCTGTTCTTCTTTATTCTTAATGTTAATATGACTCCTCTCCCTCCTCATCCTCCCAAAGGCCTAAAAACTTGTGGCTGAAAATAACCCAAGAGGAAGAATTGACCAGCAATTAATGAATCCACATAAGACTGAGAAGATTAAGCCTTAATTTCCTTTTCAGACATATGCCTCCTATGTGACCATTCGTCTCTGTGCCTTAAATCTCCTTTTTAGAAAAAAAAAAAAAAAGAGAATTTGCTTTTGTCACAGTAGTGCTGAGAGGCTAAAGCCATTAAAATGATAGAGTGGAACAAATACTCTGCTAAGGGGCAACCATAAGTTCCTCAGGACATGTTCACAAGTTTCCAAGTGATTAATTTATCACAGCTTAATGCATTGTTGCTTTCCGCCCAATTGTGATTGCTGACCGTGGCATTCCGGATAACTGCAAACATGCATTAACTGTTGTAGCATAAACCATTATGCAGGAGATTAAAGATGGAGCACATTACTTTGCAAGTAGGAAGGGGCAGGAAATCACATAGAAAACTACTACTAATCAAGTCACAGGCAAAAGCCATTCCACTTCCGTGAGAGCTACCATTTGGTGAAAACACACTTTACCTGGGTTTATTAAAATTCTGCCAGAAATGTGTAATCATCCACAGAATGCAGATATACACGATTTGAAATTTTCTTTGGTGTTCAGAGCTTCTTGGCATCCCAGTTTTGATTCAAGCTCATTCCTAATTGATTATATTGTAATGAAGGGTACAGGAAGGGAGTAGGAAGAAGAAGAAAGCTCAAAATCGCCTTCCAGGCATAAAATGTGTTTTGATTTACAGTTAATGAAACTTTTTTATTATTCAAATTACACCTTAGTATCGTGGTTGGATTTACTCTGGAATGAGGTTATCACACACATATGTCCCACTGGTCTCCATCTCAGCAGCTGGGGTGGGTTTATTTTGGCGGGCTGGAAACAATGTCAGTGGTTCCCTTTTTATTCAAAGCAGCATTTGGCACACTCGCAGAGTGCTTAATGGTTTTTGTTCAGAGAAAAGGAACTTGTCATAATTTGGAAAAATATTTTTACAATCTTATATATGTAGATGTAGATTTATATGTGCATATATACACATGCTATCTCTATGTATATGTATTTATATACACGTGCTATATAATGTACATGTGTATGTATGTACACATGTACATTTCAGAAACTATTGTGCTTCTAAAATTACCTCCTTCTTTTCTTAAGACTAAAATTGCCTTCTCCAATATTCATCCCCAATCAGACTTCCTCTCTTTTTGTCTCCCAGTGAACAGCAGTAAGAACCAGTCCTAACAAACTGCAGTTGTGGATGGTTTTGAAAGGCAGCTCCAGCGTAGCAGTTACTTGCCACGGAGATTTTAGCAATGTCTCATTTTGGTTGTTGAATAGGCTTAACAGCAGCTTTTGCCAGATGAATCATAACCGAAACTCAAGAGCTTTGGTTTGGTCCTGCTAGGCCTGCAAAAATTCAAATATACATCTGGGGGCCACTGAAACCACAGGGAGGCTTGCTGCTGACTTCTGTCTGTTGGTCTCAGAATTTGCATCAAGTCCCCAACGTGTCTGGGCTCCTCCTTTGCCTCTTGGCCCCACATGACCTCCATCTTTAGGAAGATACCATCACAAAGCCAGGCGTCTTGCAGAAGTGGAGTTCAACCATTAAGTGGAGTTCAACCATTAAGGTTGAGCTCTGCCGTTTAGTGTTTTTTAGTGGATGGGTTTCTAAAGCCTTACACCATTTCCAGCTTCAGCCGAAAATGTGTTTGTTAGGTGCATCCCGACTCCTGCTTCCTGCAGTTGTTCAAGTGCAGAAGTGTCCCTTCACAGACAACTCTTAGCCCAGACAGAATGCAAACAGCTGGGCAGCACAGCATGGCTTGCTCACATGCGATATTCCAGATGAGAATGCCATTTGGTTTTTTTCCAGTTTACTATAAATGCCATTAATGCAAAACAATATTCTAGATTCAGTTTAAAAGCATTAGGCTGAAATGAGTTAAAATTATTAAATTTGTTAGATTAAGTTCAAGACACACTTGACAAATCTTCAGGTTTGTCAGGTTTCAAAATCTTCAAATAGATTTACTACTTTCTCCTTAATCTCATAATTCTTTCCTTTTTAATTAATTGGTAAAACACAGATTTTTATACTCTCTAGGTCTGACAGTGATGAATTCTTCCTTTGTAATTTGATCTTGTCATATTATATTTAAATCCTTCAGAACAGCCAATAGACATGTCCTAAACAATTATGATAAAAATCTTTCCTCTTTGTATTTTTATTTTCTCTTTTCAAACAAGATCCCACAGACTTGACTGGCTAACTTTCTAACACACAAGCAGAGTATAAAACCACAGATGTCTTATAATCTCTAATAGTTTGATTGTTTAAATTTAAATTAAATGAGCACTTATTTTGAGAAAGCTTTCTTGCAGTCATATGTTTTCATTAGCTTAGTCCCTGCTTTCTTTGAATTTCAGCTTCTCTCTCCTTGAGAATGATTTACTAAGTCTATACTGCTTAAAGAGACTGAGGCTGTGTGCTGATGAATTAATCAAGAACTATTTTAAACCAGTATCATATGCAATACAATATTTTTCAGCCATTTTCATTTCATGTTTCTTGCTTTGCGATTTAAAAAAAAAAAAAAAANAAAAAAAAAAAAAAAAAAAAGATGTTTTTGTTCACATTTACTTTTTCAAACTTTATCCTAAACTTCAGGGAGAACAAGCATATCTTTGATTCCATACATCAAGTTATTCCTGCTATTTTTCACTTATGGACTATATTATTCTCATTTGGAATATAAATTTAAAGCAGAAATTTTTCATGTAGACTAAAGAATTACGCAACAGATTGTAAAATATAGTTCCAAATCTAATCCAAATTGCTATGGCTTTTCCCTCTGCTTAATTACCTGTACTAAAAATGATTTATACAGGAGTTTAATGCTGTATTTCAACAACTTCTTCTGGAATTTGTACTCTCGTGCTGTGTTGTAAATTTATAGAAGGTGATCCATCTTTAGCTTTCCTTGGAGGCTGCTTGCTCAGTGCTTGATGTGATGTTCAGTTTATTCTTTGTGCTTGCTAAACACAGTAATTATGATCAATAGGAGGAAAATCCTGACAGCTTTTGAAAATTCTTGTGGTACTTTCTGGGAAATTATTTTTTACACGAAAGTTGTGACTGCCTCTTTAGTTTTGTGTTAACTTTCTTCCATTTTTGTAGGTGTTAAATTTTTTTGTGGATTTTTTTTTGTGGTGAAGCTGAGAAATCTGTCTAGGAAATTTTTTTTAATTGATGTTCTATTAAATCACAAAGCTTGTTTCTAGCAAAGAAGAGAAAGTTTCAATGGAATTTAATAAACAAGTATGTTGATACTGAAAAATAGCACTGAAGCACTTGTATCTGTGCAAGATGACTGACCAAGGGACCAAGAGCAGACTAGGGAGTGATATCAGAGTTTTTGGATTATATATCCAGAGACCAGAAATAGGCATTTGATGGGGTCCAATGCCATACCTGTGGTCAAAGATACAGTGCACACAAACTGTGTTTTAGGAAGTGAGTTTACTTGCATGGAGAAACATTATCTTAAAAAAATGTTAATTTCACTTTATGTCTGCGAACAAGGACATGCTGTGTTTACCGTCTTCACCTTACCACGTGCTTTTCTTCTAAGTAATATTTTACTGAATCCTTCCCACTGAACTGAGTCAGCAGCAATCCTAGCTCTGAGCTAAGACATTGAGGAGAAAGGCTCTCATACTGCGGTATCTTTGCCATATCCCCCATAATAAAAAAATGGAATAATATGTCTTAGGATAAATGTCATTTTAATAAATACCACCAGCAGGGTACTTTACTTTATAAGGTATTGCTCTTTTCCAATCACAACTAGAAAAATTACCATACCTAACTACCTATGAATGGTATTTTCAATCCAGAAGTACTCCCAGTAATCTGCCTGGGAATGAGTAAATTACTATGAAATGTGAATACGGTTGTCATGATCTGGATCTAATCTATTTTGTTGAATAATACAGAAAAATAATATATCCTAGACAAAAGGAGAAAATGTGGCAAAAAACTTTCATGCTTCTACTTCACTTTGTATTCCTGAGGACTGAGGTATCCCTTTATTTGTTTTTTAATAACTGACTCATGGTATGGTGGAGTTTTAGGTCTCAGATAACTCTTCTAATATTTTTCCTAACATCATGGCATTTCTGGCATGCCCATGGTAAAATAAATCTTCCTTGCTTAGAGGAATCCTTTGAAAAACAATATTTGAGTAGATTTTCTCTTGCTGAAGACAGCTGTCACTTTTGCTTCCCTTATCTCCTGGGTATCCAGGGTTGGAAAGGTCTTCTTTTGAATTTATTTTATCATTCTATATTTGTTGCTCATATGGTAGACATTTGCTGACTCTATGGCATAAGTGTTATGCAAGCTCCATGACCAGAGTGTTTTGAACAGCCATGAGCTGTAATTCCAAACATATTAAGAGATTAAAATAATTGCACTGTTTACTTTTACAAGCTTTCCACAACAAATATAGCCACCCACTCCTATACTAAAAGAAAACAAAGTGACAACAAGGTCTACACTATTTTCCAGGGTTAGCTGTGAAATGACTTTCTTAAACTGCATAAATTCAAATAATGGCCTTGGTGCCCTTTCACTCCCAAGCCTTCCAGTAGGGCTGGTTATTGCATAAACAAATTATTTCTGATCTTCCACTACAGCTCTTTTTAATAACACTGTCAGGAGCCACAGGAGTCTGAGTTGCTACTGCCTGTCAGAAAAGCCCATAAATACTGTAGTGGTGCACGATCAGGGCTCAGGGCCTTGTACCCTCTCTTTTCTGTAGTGTGCTAGACCAGGCTTTGGCTTGGTTTTGGTCTGTGCCTTCGCTAGACAATGCTTAGACAGTGTCCAGAAGACCTTTTTCCACAGGGGAATGTGGACGTGAGTCATGCTGTGCCACCACTTCTCAAAGCCAGAGGAATAGCCATGGCAAATTTCTTTCTGTGGTCCTCCTTGTGTACCTATTTTATAGACTAATTACATACAAAATGCAAAATTATACCTAGATATAAAAGCAAAAACCTTCTAGTAATGCATGTTCGTCTGGCTGACAGTTACACTCTGCATCTGGAGGGAGGTCTGGGGGTTCTGGGGATTTGGCTTCCAGGATAGAAGAGTCAGGGACCTGGCAGGAATTTTGACTCCCATCCACTTGCAAAGCCTGGTGCTACACTAATTTGCATGTCGACATGAGGAGAAAACACAACTATGTCCAATATGTGCATGTATACTACCTACATCCTTTCATCAAACTGGCCTCATGCCCACAGTGTTTATCTGTAAATAAGTGAATATATATGTATGTAATCTATTATTCTACATAAATAACAGCAGAGTAACACCTTGGTATAAAGTTTGATCCCTTTGTTATCTCTTCTTATCTTAATTTAATCTAATCTGAAATTCTTATTAAAGAGTAAACTTTGTCCTTTAAGCATGAACTAAGAAAAGTACCTGACTCTTACTACAAATGAAGGAAAAAAATCTCACAAGAAAAATTTTTCCTGTGAGATTTCTAATAATTCCTTCTTGCAGTAAGGTGGGCACTGTTCCAAACAACACATTCTTTATATATATATATATATATATATATATACACATATATAAATTTGAAGTACTTCAGCTTCTGCTAAAAACTTGAAATTACAGAGATTTGCAAGGGAGTGCATTCCTGTGACATATCATAAGTCACAGGAGGGAAATATCTATGCTTTCCATGATCAAGTATGAAAAAATTGTGTGCATATTTCCAATAGTTTGAGGGATTGTGACATGCATTTAAAAAAAACAAAAAAACTGAGGGCGGGGGGAAAGCTGGATGCAATCATTACAAATTTTGGACTTGTTTCTGTAATGTTCCCAAAACCACAAGGTTACAATTTCTGGCAGAGAAACTCCTGGAGCTGGGAGATATCCCTGGAAGCTGGAGGACCATAATTGCAAAGTGTCACTATATCCTTCCCCTGTCCATACTGTGTCCCCCCTGACATGGCCACTGGCTGACACGTCAGAGACAGGACACAGGACTAGAAAAACATTTAATCTTGACCCTGCATATTTGCTCTTATATAAAAATCATAACCCAAATGACTCAAGGTTTGCAGAGGAATAACTTTGTATAAAATCTTCTTCTCCAAATTGATGCCAGACATTACATGGCAGACATTCAAAATACCAAACAGTCCCCCAGACTCTTTGGGAACATCCAGCTCTGAGTTAAAGCACTAACCTGGTCACATTTTTGATATATCTCTGAGCAGAATATCAAATTATTTCTCCTTTCACCACAGTTTTGCATCAACACATTCGGTTGCAATACTTATCTCCTTGAAGCTGTGACTGGGTTGATGCCATCCGGTATAAGTATGCTGTTTAGCTTCAGTCATGCTTGTAAAATGTTGATGAAAGTTTCTGGCCTCTATGTTAGGGAAGCATTCGAAAGGGAAGTGGTTTTCCAAGTATAAATAAATGCTGATTAAAAAGATATGGAGAAATCCAACTAAATTCAACCTATTTTTCTCTGTTTCTTGCATTATCCATTTCTCTGCTTGAAAAGAACACTCAGATTTCAGTTTTTGTCAGAACGTATTACATTTTTCTAGAGTATTTCTGGTAAGAAGAGAAGGAATTAGGGTGTAAGAAGTAGTTACTTGTGCTTTTTTAGTTACTTTCTTGACAGAGATTTAGGGAATTTCTAAGTGGATTTCCATGTAAACTAAATGAGAGGATGTTAATAGAGATTTGCTTTATCTCAAAGGAAAAATCATTTAAAAGAATGAATGGTTTTCATAAAGGCAGAAATAGGTTTTGAAGTCAGAGCTAATAAAAGCATTACTGTGTGATTTGGTCAGAAAAGAACACGGTGCAAACACCACCCCAGAGGGAGAAGGCTCAAAGCCTCAGTAAATCAACAACCAGCAGCCATCACCAAGCAAAGGATCTAAATGTGATGAACAAATAAGTTATAACATTCAAATTAATGACATATGCAAAATGAGGTACATTTGTGAACCCCCTCCTGGCCCACGTGTGTGATTTGTTTGCATGGTCATCAGAAAATTTCAGGAGGCAAAGGGCAGAGGGAAACCAGCTGACTAAGAAAAAAAATAACCAGTGAGACAACCCCCTGCTTTTAGAAAACTGCTAAACTGCCCACTCAGGTTCAAGAAGAGTGCCTGAATTTCTAATTAGGTTACAATAAATACTGAATCTCCAGTTTTAGTCTCCAAAGGGCGCTGACAGGAACTCCAGAGCAGGCCCCAAGAGCTCATTGAAAGACAGCTTATTGGCTATGTCTCTAAATATTCCTCTCTATTTCCCTCATATTTAGTCACACTTTTCTAGTTTCACACTGCTTTCATCCCATAAATTGAGTTTTATGTGAAGGTTTCTATCTGTGTTATTAAGTGACAATCATCTTTTCAAGTTAAATCAGTTTCTGATCTCACTGCTTGAAAAAGGCCTTCTCTTAGACAGACCTGGACTCCAAGTGAAACAACCATCTCAAATGTGGTGAGAGGAAATAAGATTTCAGCAGAGCAGAAATAATGTGTGGAAGCTTGAGGAACAGCCTCTAAACCTGACATATATGCCCTTATTTCCCCCTTCTCCCTAACGATGTTAATGAGACTTAGATTGGCCGGTGACAGTAAAAATTTAAAGTAGTACTCAGTTCATCAGGCTGCTCTCCTCTAGAGAGGTCTGTTGCAGATTCAGAAGGTGTCAAATCTATTCCTTGGATGGTTCTGAGATTTTTCCCTTCACTCTGCAGTTGCTCCTTTCACATCACTTGTGTGCTGTCCTATTTCTCCTGCTCATTGCTCACCGATACAAACTCTGCTTAACATCTGGGAAAATTCTCCAAACCAATTCCTCAACCTACAGATGCTGGTAGTAGCAGTAATAGTGATAATAATGAAACATTCATGTGTATATTACTTCTGTTTCTAAAATACATAAGGCTCTGTGCAAAAATAAATGCCACCCAATCAAAATAAATGGGATAAAAATATAATAAATACAGTGAATAAAATGCAAAGAGATTTGCAGGTGTTTGGACCCAAGGTCACCCAGACACATGTGTTTTAGCTCAGCATACACTGTAGCAGTCTGCATAGCCACTAATTGAGTTAATCTTATTGCAGCAGCTTCTACAGTAAAGTTCAGGCTCTCACACAAGTATGTGTTTATTTTGTACACAAGCACGGACCTAGCAGTAAGTCCATTTGAGCAGCATGTGTTCAATACACCTGCTGTTCGTGGGATCACAGAATCACAGAATATGCTGAGCTGGAAGAGATCCACCAGGACTGTCGAGTCCAACCCGTGGCCCTGCACAGGACAAACCCAAGAATCACACCACGTGCCTGAGAGAGTTGTCCAAATGCTCCTTGAACTCTGGAAGGCTTGCTGCCGTAACTACTTCCCCTGGGAAGCCTTTTCTGCTGACAAATTTTCATTCCCCCTTCTGTATTTAGAAGGAGCAATAATATGACAATTAAGCTGATTACCTTAACTTTTGAACTGAGGTGGGACTCTCTGTGCTACTGCTGATGTATATCTAAATCATCTATATCTCTATCTATATATATATTTATCTCCTGGTATTCATTTATGTCTTGATATATTGATAAACCAACAAAATTGGTATAGTGGCATAATACAGTTTTACTGATATAAATATCCACTGGCAGACCATTGCTGTTCCAACATTCCTCAGCAATCTGTGCCTCTCCTATTTACCTCTTTACATCTCATACAGTCACTATCCAGTGTGTTCTCCCCTAAGCTGTGCAATCAACTTTCTTCCCTCAGTGACAGCCCAGTCCTGGTCATCATGCCAAGAATGCTCTTTTGCTACATTATTTGGTAGACTTGTGTTTTGCTCTGCTGGTGTGATTAAATAAATAGTCTGCACTCAGATCTCAGCAAAATCCATCGGGACTATATGTCCAAGTTACTGGGATATATTTTTTTTTCAAATATCCAAACTACATGATTGTTCTTGCTTCAGCACTTGAAGGGCAGCCATCCAACTCACTTCTGAAAGAAACAATGATGAATAATCCACCAAATATCTTAAAGTCTCCTTTCTGCCTCTGTAGTTTTGCATGGATATTATCCACCCCAGGGAAATGTGCTGTTCCTCAACTTCATGACGGCCCATTTTCATTTCAGATTGCATAGAGCTGTTTTCCTTGGCATTGGGACTGACTGAATGAATCATCCCCATCATGCACAGCAGGGCTGTCTGGGACAGGGTAGTTGAATAAATCGCCCAAGTGTTCCTTCTTGCTTTTCCCTTCTTTCATCAAGACCTTACCATCTCCAGACTGACTGTGGCTTTAACAATTCGTAAGCTTGTCTCACATTTCCTTCATAAACGTGTAGGTGGCTTTTAACTCACCCTAATTTTAGCCATTCAAATGTTAGTAACTTTGCCTTAACTCATCATCTGGTCTTCCTCTGTAGTCAGCACAGAAACACTGGCAGCTTCAGCAGATTCATTGCACCTAAAGGGGTCCAAAACAGTTACATTACACATCTGTTTTTAATCCTGCTATCTGCTTTGTAAGTCAGGGCTTTTTTGTCACTTCTTTTCGCTTTTTCTATTTCATCACGTCCAGGACTCTCGATTAACTCCTTTGTAGGACGAACTGCAAATGCACTGAATTCTTGGAGACCTGGAGAGGTATTCAAGGCATAGTGAGATATACTGGTAAAAATCTTACCAATACGACTCTCTTAATTCACAGAATCACAGAATCAGTTAGGATGGAAAAGACCTCTGAGATCATGGAGTCTAACCTATGACTGAACACCACCTTGTCCACCCGACCATGGCACTGAGTGCCACGTCCAGGCTTTCCTAAAACACCTCCAGGGATGGTCACCTCACCACCTCCCTGGACAGCTCATTCTAACATCTAGTGACACTTTCTGCGAAGTATTTCTTTCTAACGTCCAACCTACACCTCCCCTGGCACAGCTTAAGACCTTGTCCTCTCATCCTGTCACGGGTTGAGAAGAGCCCAACCCACACCCGACAACACCCACCTGTAAGCATTTGGTGTTGTTGAACCTCTTGCTGTTGGTCTTAGTCCATCTATTCAGCTTGTCCAGGTCCCTCTACAGAGCCCTCCACCCTCCAGCAGGACGACACTGTGACCTAACTTGGTGTCACCCACAAATTTGCTAATGGTAGACTCAATCCCCTCAACCAGATCATCAGTAAAGATATTAAACAGAACTGGGCCCAACACTGGTCTCTGTGGGACACCACCAGCAACCAGATGCCAACAGGATGCAGCTCTATTACAGCTGCACAGAAGTCTCTTCTTAAGTCTCTAATATAAATTTTACGTGATGGAAAATATACATTTTTTGTTGCATTACTCACCTACCATCATGAGAAACTGCCACTTTTGTGTGCAACAATAAGACTAAACACAAGAATTGTGCAACAGAGTTGAATACCGCGCTGATCAGCTGCCTTTTATAAAACTAATAAAAGACTCATGGAAGTCACTGGACTCTCCCTTTGAAGTCAGGAAGCTGTGAATGGTTCTTACAAGCAGCCAGTAGAAGGAACAAAATCACTGCAGCTCAGTCCAGTGCCTTACTGAATTCTGAAGCAAAACTTGCCTTTGAGAAGTGGGGAACACCACAGCCATAACTGCTGGATGTGCTTTTCAAATATTTGAATTAATGAGAGTTGAGAATTAAGTTTTGAATGCAAAAACTGACTGTAAATTAGGATTGGAAAAAATCTGGGTGAAATTATAAGAAAATAATAAAGCCTATTTTTGAAAATTTCAAATGACATTGGAATGATGAAATTTCTGGGTGGTTCCACAACTGTCTGAATGAGATTATCTCAGAGGTCATGTGTTGCTACTTTGAGGCTATGATGGAATATCTAATGAAGAAGCTAACAAATAAACAAGAAATGTCATGTCATTTAAAAAAGATCCTTTCTTTTTAAGTTTGTGTCCAGTAACTTATAATTCAAGAAGTATTGACATATTAGTAAAAACCTCTGAACCTTTCACATTTCAGAGTTCTGAGCTGGACAGAAAGAAGCTGAGCCCCGGAAACACAAAGATATGCTGGAAATGGTGAGACAGTAACAGGAATTCTGACTTCATGTACTGAAGTTTGGCTTTTATGCCTCTCTGACAAATAAGGGGCAAGGCCCCATCTCATACAGCCCAACACCCTGTGCTTATAAACTATATTAATATAATATTTTATGACATGAGTCATACAACGTACACAAGAGTGCATGATTAATGTTTGACCAACCGAAAATGCAAAAAAGCCCTGCACTGCACTGAAACTGAACTGAAAAATCTACCTGAAGTGATCTGCTTGCTGTGGCAGGAAAGTGGCCTCTGCCCACCTCTCTAACACCTCTTTTTGAAAGGACTGGCATCAAATGAGACATTTCACAGTAGGCATGATTAGGTCAAAACCACTTTAATTCAGAGTAACTTTTCTGACCTACAGGAACAGATTTATATGTATTAACAATTATTTACGTTCTGGTTTAAAGTATGCTTGTTCGATATTGAACTTTCTGGTGTTCTGCGTTTTCTACAGCTGTAGATTTTGGCAATAGTGCTTCTAGTCACATATTCTCTCAGTAGTCATGATGGATGCCTAGGGAAGAATTTAAAGGATGGAAATGGAGGGCTGCTTCTAAAAAGCATTCCTTTAAAACAGTTGGTTAACCTCCAGGGTTTTTTTGTTTGCAAACTTCTTGTGCAAGAGAAATTTCTTCCAAATTATTAGCCCTTAATCAATTTGTATTTATGATTTTTTTGTCTGGATTTGAAAACATTTTCTGTCAGGGATATTTTACTGACTCTCTTTTGCCTAAGAATAAGGCTTTTAATCTTTGTCGCTAAAGAATGCATAATCCTGCACACTGTGCCTCTCTGCACCTTTGGTCTCTCTGTAATGTTCAGTTTAATTTTTTTCCCCTTAGATCCTTAGCTCTGTTTTGATTTAGACAAAACCTATATCTAATGCTTCCTCTTCTAAGAGATAACCTAGTTTCTGAAAGATGTGAACCACTCTCCCCTGTGCAACCCTTGCAGTGTTATCATAAGCCTTTGCCTTTCCAAATTTCTGCCTGGTCATGTGGAGGTTCATTTATAGTTCTCCACCATCCTGAATGCTCTGGGCCTCCACTTTCCAGCAACCCCAGCTGCTGGTGAGTGCTGTTATCCTCTGATGATGCCTGGGTCCATCCATGGAGCTCCTGTGGTCTACACCAGGAAAAAGCCTGTGAACACAAGCTTTTAACAACCTTTCCTTTGTTGTCTTTTCGTACACAGGTATAAGGACAGCTTCCCCAGGGAAGGCACTAGATTATTAATAATTTTTAAATTTTTAATTTATTTTTTTTTTAATTTAATCGCCTAGTATTCATTAGACATCTGAAAATGCAAGGGTATGTCTATACTGTTACACTGTCAAGTCTACCTCGAGATGATCTAATAAGTCTTTGCTGCACTTACTGATTAACTGCAATATTTCTCCTCAGTGACAGGTATCATTACACCAGCTCTGTATAAACCATATTGACTAAAGATAGTTTTAGTTTGCTATAGATTTATTCTTACTATAAAGGAAATGTTTTCTAATTTTTGGTTATACAACCCTTTATACTTTATAGGGGTGCTTAAGGTGTAAGTTAGGAAATAATTGTTCATTTAATGAAGGAATAAACAGCAGCATTGTTAAAACAAAGTTCTACCACTGATATTCACAGTTGAACTTAATTCTTCTACTACTTCACCATGGCAGGAAAAGGATAAAACCAAGACAACATGCATGTGTGCAAGGAACAAAAAAAAATATAAGCATTACACAAAGAGACTCGTGTCTATATGTCAGGATTTTGTGTGCTTATCTTATAGCAATATATAGACATAAGTAGAAGATTATATATTTTACTATAATATTTTATAGCCTAAGGAGCCAATGAACACTCAGCCTGCTCTCTTCCTTTCCCCCCAAAATGTGTTCTATTATATGGAAAGAATAGTAAATATATAGAACCATTATAAGATCCATGAATTTAGTACAAATTGAACAGACAGATTGCATTTATAGTACAGATGTTCTCTTTATTGGCTAGAAGTCCAATAAAAGCAGCATTTTGAATTTTAAAATATAAATGTGCAATTTTCATTTTAACATATACAGAACCAGGTAACTGGGTGCACATGGAAATTAACTTTAAAAGCATTTCTATTTGCAAAATCCCTATATACAGAGCACATGCCCAGAACTCTGGTTGTTTTCCATTTCAAATTGCCTATAAAATTGGAAGTATTTCCATAATTTTAAATTGCTCACATAACATAGGAGAGATTGGAATTACAGTTGCTCCTCAAATTTGTTTTTATAAGCACCTGAATTTGGAACTGATTCAAATGGCATTTTAATATGTTCTGGGTCAGGCCATGCTGATTTAATTTATAAAATGAATTTATCAAGAAAAGGGGAAATTTAAAGAAGTGGAAAGTATAATAAAATACAAAACTAAATGGCAGAAATGCACTCACCAAATATAGCTGTGAAATAAGTCAACATTAAAGGGCAAAATATAGCACACTGCTGCAAAGATTATGAAAAAGCTGATGAAAGCATGTGTCTTTCACTTCAGAAACACACAAAACCATGTCAAGTGATCTTTTGAGTAGCTGGCAAGCTGAAAATCATTTTTGCTGAGCATACGAGACATGAGCTGGTCAATAGTGCATAGAAGTGTCAGTAAATCATAATTTGAGACACACCTTTTGGAGCTGGTACAGACTCAGCATATTGCTAGCATTTAATCATTGAGAGGACCATTGATGTCAGCACTTGATGTACTCAGGCATTGCATTTGCACACAGAGAACCTGATGGATTTTTTTTCCAAAGTAGTATTTGAGTATATGAAAGATTCTGATTCTTAAACTCCTCATAAATTTGAGAAAAAAAAAATTGGAACATTCAACACTAATTCATGGGTGCATTTTATATAGATAATTATAATTCATCTGTCTTTAGAACACAGACATTGAAATTAGAAATCAAGTGACTGAGTCAGGATGGTCAGTTCTAAAGGTTATATTGTTAGATAACGTGCGCTAGTCCTTCTTCCAAAAAGTATAATTGCCCAGATTTTTCAGCACTCTGATGTTCCTGTTTGTCTGAGACCTGGACCCACCTGTGGGATGTCTCATATTTTGCATACAATCCTAAAGAAGATGCTATGAAATACAAAAGCAGAAAACTGCCAACCTCTGAATTGCCAGACGTGCTTGCTCTGACACCTGTAGGGACCTTGGATTTTTTCCAGCCAGGCTGACCCCTGCCCATCAGTGAACTTGTTGAAACAAGGCTGTAAACTTTCAGGCTACACAGATAAAAGTAAAATCACCAATTGTAAGGTGTTCTAGTTGTAGGAGTTTATTTACAGATTAACATAAAATTCAATTAAAAGCTCCATGAATGCTGAAAGCAATATGAAAAAAAGCGAAATTATTATTATGATCTGCTGAATTTTCTATATTCCTGCTTATTAAAAAAAAAAAATAAAAAAAATCCTAACCCTTCTATTAAAGCAAAGCGGGTATTTCAGCCAGTAAACCAGCACATTCAACCACAGAATAAGAAATTACCAAAGAAGGACTAATAACTGCTTGAAAAAGTGAAAAGCAGAAAGCGACAATCAAGCAAGACCCAAGAAGAATCCAAACTTTAAGAAAAGCTCCTTTCAGGTACATGGCTGCCTAGCAGAGGGTTTCCTGGAACCTTGCTCTCTGTTCAGAGAGATGCAAGGGAGCAAACAAATCCAAAGAAATCGTAGTAGCTGAGTCCTCAGGAGATGCATTAAATGTAAATATGCCAAGATTTAGAACATATTTATCTATAGAAGTATTTGTCATTTGACAAGTTTGTTCTTAGTAGACACAATCAAAAATAAATAATACTCACAAATTACTTTGGACTGGTTCTTGAAGAATGAAGCCAGTCTAAAGGACTTTCTAAAGTAACTGCTGCTTTTAAAATAATATTAATAACTTTGTAGAAGTGTTGGGGCTTTTATAGGATGGGGTTTATTTGTTTTGTTTTGGGGTTTCTTTGCAATTTTAGTAAGAAAAAATTTAAGGACAAAGTGTAAAAATGTTTTTATAAAGACGGAAAGTGTACACCAAGGGACTAATGTTGCTGGGCAGTCTCCCTTAGAGAACAAATGAATGAACAAGTTTTGCTGGTGATTGCTGCCTTGCAAAGGTTTTATTGCAATTCCATACACTTGGGGTCAAACCCTCCTAAGCATCCTTATCGTGGCAGACTGATGTTCAAAGGAATTCAACCTCTACTGACGCACCAGAGGAAGCAAATCAGCTTCCAGAGATGCTCAGTGTGCTGTGTTCTCTCAGAGGAAGACACAAAACCACTGCTGCAAGCTCATTGATTTACAACTATTCTGGTTTCTCCGTGAACCATTTCAAGGAAGAGAAAAACTGAGGTGGAAAATTGGAAAAAGAGAGAGGTAAAACTATTGCTTTTGGACACAGCCTTACTGGTGACACAGTGTGCTCTGTTGAGAGGAAACTGCGGGAGATCGCTCTGCTTCCCTTCAAACATTCTGAATATATTCTAAATATAAAAACAGATTTCTCTTCTAACATGTTCCTCTCCCCTGGTAAAATAAATGTTGTTTGATTTGGCACATTGGTCATCTTACTTGTAATGCCTCTGTCCCGTTTAGATATTAGCAGACATCTTATATTTGAATAAAGGGGCTTAAAAAAAACAGAAAAAGTGAAAGAAGTGATAGCAGAAAGTAAAGAACTAAATAAAATAGAAAAATAAAAGTCAAGTTTTATGCCTTCATTACTGATGGTCAGTGGCTGACTGCTACAAGAAACAGCTTCATACATTTACTTGCCCCAAATAATATATTTTTAAGTATTGAAAATGTAACAAATCAATGTTTGTGTGTCAATACACACACATATGTTTATACATACATAAAAATAGTGGTTGATGTAAGTTTATGTAAATACAGATCCAAAATACGTGTATTTTGCCGTCTGCCTCTAAGCAAATCTATTTCATCTCTATCCATTTTGTGTCACCTTGTCAGAGTCATCACACGCTGCTTCTTTAATAAATGTATCTGTAAACTGGAAATATTGTGGCATTTTGGATTCTAATGTTGATGGGATTTGAACAAGCCCACCTCATCCATCCAACACAAATGCCCTGGACTTTGGGGTACTTTATGCCTCCCTGGATTTTGTATGTGTGAACAATTCCCTGGAAAAAGCCATGGTCAGTATGAGCAGATGATTTCTACTGCCTGCATTTAAGCATGTGGGACTGTGATAGAAAGATCCTGAGATAGAATGTGACTTTTTAATTTTTTTTTTTTAATTATTTGAATTTTTATTAAAGTTGGAGGGAATGTGTGATGCACTTTTCTTCTGAACTGCTACATAATTTAAAATTACATTTGAAAGTGTATTTAGGAGAGAGGAATTGAGGAAAAAAATACTTCTTCTCAGTACATGCAGTTGTAGTTTAAACAAAAAAATCAGAACAAAACATGGATGGAATTTTATGGAAGGTATTATGTATTCCAGGACTGGTAGAGTGAAACATTCAGAAAAGACATTTTAATCCTGCAAACTATTATTCTAACACTAAACTTCACTCATTTAAGTATTCTCTGAGTGGACAGTGCTACTCAATTCTAGCAGCGTGTTCAGACTGCTTGTTCTAAGAACATGAGTCTCCGAAATTTAGGAGAAAAAATACAATGCAGGTGTCAGCTACCCCAAAGACACCTCCTTTTACCTTCCCATATTGTCTGAAGTTGGATGAGTGTGTCCTCCCACCACCACCAAGGGCTGGAAATTCACTTCTTATGTGCACAGAGCCGGAGTTTGAGGCAAAACTGAGAACACAAAGCAAAAGCCATAGAGAGAAGAGCAATTGATTTTATTGCTGTTTGACATAATGTAGGTTTTTTTAAGATGTTGAAGTAAAATAACAGACTAATTGTTAGCTATAGTCACTCATATAAGCTGAAAGTCAAGTGACTGCCAAAGGCTCTGTTGGGTGTAGAGTTCAGACTGGTTCAACTGATATCAGAGCAGTTTTGAGGCATGAAAGAATTTAACAGTAAAGAGGGATTGTATAAGCTTTGGGGTACCCAAAACCCAATCACTTACATTTTTGCTGGGTGGGGAAGGAAAAACAGTTCACTGTAGTTTAGGTCAGTCTCTTTTTTATTTAATTTTTAAACCTTTATTTTTACAATTTCATGATTTATTTTTCCAGGTGTTTTTGAAAATTCCAGCTTTAAATATAGAAGCTATAAGAACCAATGGCAGCTTTTGAAAGAACACATTGGCATAAGGCCTTGACACTTTTCATGTTCTGTAGCCACAGGTTAAAAAGTGAAAAATATTAATTTCCCAGTGCTTTTTCACATGATGATTCCCCAAAATTTTGATGATTAAAAGTCTGTGAGACTCACACAGAGGTCACGTGTCCCTAATTTAAAGATAAACTGAAATCAGGACCCTAAAACCAGATAGCTTTTGTCCTTCTCCACATCTCCGTCCTTGATAGAAAAGTATCCTACTATAGTCCATTATATCTTGTTGACCTGGTCAAAAATCACAAGCTATGACTGGGAGAAATTTCCCAGGCGTTTTTTGATATTTAGAGTGCACCTTCATAACAGAATTTTCCCCATTATAAAGGCATGATCAAACTTTGATTTGACAAAGCCCTCCCTCCTTGCCTATGCAGGGACGTGCATTGATATTGCAGGGCTCGACAGAAAACCCATGGAGTTTTACTGCTTGAATTGTCATGGATTGATGGATTGAATCAATGGCTGTGAAGACAAGAGCTGATTCCTCCTTTTTTCCTGGATCTTGAGAGGGCAGGATAATCAGTAACATTTGATCATCTTTGGTGACATCAGCTTTTTTACTCTTTTTTTGGTTTGTTTTTGTTTTTGGACAGTGTGTGTCCCTGCCTTTTTTTCTTCCCTTAAAAAAAATGGAACAACAAAAGCTAACAGAAATTTAAGGATAAACCCACTGCCTATGCACCATTTTTCTTTAGAGTTTACACATTCACAATTTTTTCTTAGATCCTTTTAAAGTATTTGCTATCAGTATCTGCTCTTGCTCAGATTCTTATAAAACTGTGTGTATTTGGGAAGATGTTTTCAATGACCAGGAGGCATTTAGTGGAGTACTACATTAACTCAGCTTGAAAAGAGAATGTTGCCTGCTCTCTTAAACTTTGGGAAACATGACACAGGCCCTCTCCTTCCTTTTGACATGCTTGATTCAATTTCAAGTCACTACAAATGAGATTCTTACATGCCAAAAATGTACAGGACATCAGTATTATCCCAGGACATTCAGCCAGTTGAGTACAGTTCATGGATCAGTATAAGCAGGAATAGAAACATGTTTTTCAAATTTCTGTTAAACATATGCTGTCAGTAATTTAGAACTGGAGGTGCATAACATTTCTAGTTAGTGATCTCTGAGTAATTATCTGCTCTGAGTTTCCCATGTTTGTTTTACCCAGACTTTTTGTCCTAACGATGCAACAATGTTCCAATTAGAAAAAGTACACCATAGAAAATTATACATAAACAATTCTTTTTATTCTAAAATTCATGAAAGTCACGGATTAATAGATTACAGTGTGAAACATTTTTATATGTGTATTTGACACACTAGATGGAAGATAAAATGACATTATTTTCAAAAATGCTGACCTAGAACAAACCATATTTAACTGATGGATTGGCGATTTGATTTTTTAACTAATGTGTCAAAATGAAATCAAGAAAAAGAAAAGTAAATGATGTTTTCTTGTGTGGATCTTTGAAAGTTTATATGTAATTATAATTCCAGCACAATCTAATCCTGTAGAGCAAGAAGTACCTATTATTTTGTCACTTTGCCAAATGTTTTTCTACTAAATAACATTTTAGTCTAGAGAGTGGGTTTTCTTCAGTTTTATGCATGGCTAAATGAAATATCTGAAAGCTGAGCACACGTGCTTATAAGATTCTTGAAATTGCTTAAGGAGAAAGATTTGGACTGTACAAATTCACTTCAAGTTACCCAAAATTACAGTTAATTTTTCTCAAGCAAGTGTCCAAACCAGCCAGCAGAGCCCATGTCCTTTCTACAGTTTTGCTGAAGCCAGAGCACTGCAGCCACTTCCACAGAAAAAGGGTCCTGGGGCCAGAGGGATCATGAGCCTCTTCCACCAATTCTTTTCTACATCTCTTGGCTAGGAGGAACAGATCAACATTCCTGATGCTGATACCAGTTTTACACCCAAGAGTAAGTTGTCACTGTCTCAGAAAAAAAAATAAAAATTAAGTATTAAGACACGGAGGAGCAGACTCCAGGCTTGCCCCGTCTTTGGGGCATCCTTCCGTGTTTTTCCCTTTGAACAAAATAAATTCAGGATTGAAGCATTTTCGCAGAACATTCCTATTTTGGTGGAACAGTGTTTTTTGAAGAAAAGCTGCTCCACGGGAGGGTTTTCTCCCTGCCATCTGCAGTGAAGAGCAAGTTGCTATATCGACAAGGAGACACAATCAGGAACAGAACAGAAAAGTCCTGACAGACCACAGGGCCCTGATGTTAGGATATTGTTGTAACCTTTTCGTGTGTGTAAGCAGTGCTGAATTTAGAGCACTTCAGGGAATTCCCAGCTGCAGAAATCCAGGGCTAAGATCCCATCTCACAGATGCTACGTAATGACTTGTAAAGGTAATGTGAAATAAGAAAAGGAGAGAAAGAGTTAAAATGCACACATTGTCAGCTCAGCTTTGAGCCTCTTCGTATTCTGCTAAAGTTAAAAAATAAGCAAACAATTGCAGAGAACAGCTGATGGGCAATCAAGTTTTAAAGCCTAATAGGCTCTGCAGTCTGTTCCTAGAAATATATTTGGACCCGCATCTCACTCCTCAGTCTGGGCACAGTCACTGGTGAGAGGCATGTGGATAAAATTAAGGAACTTAGAAAATGAGAAGGGAACAGCTTCTTTGCAATAGTAGGTATGCTGGGATGTAGAGAATATTTTTTATAAAGGAGGCCAAAGAACTTAACTTTTTTATTAACTGGAGGCATGAAATAATCAAAAAAGCCTAAAGGAATTAAGTGTACAATCGCTATTGACTTCAAGGAAGGTTGAATACTGCTTTTCTTAGGTTCTTGGGAAATACTGGGCTTTATTTCCAATTGTTCTTTTGCAACTCAATTAATTTAATGCATGGAGAGCAGCCAGTGAGAAAATCAGTCATGTCACCTATGAGGAACAATGGCAGGTAATTCTGAACACTTAATCCAAAGACAGTCTGAACTGCAAACAAAAGATAATAATGATCATATCCTGAAAAAGAAGTGAGAATTTCAATCTAATAAAATAGTTTCTGATGGAATATTTTACAAGATATATTCAAAGGATGTTTGAAATCCCAAAGCTGTGGAAGACAACGGCAGCAATCCCACTGGCTTTAGCAAGCTGACAATTTCAGTCAAGCTCTTTAACCTGGAGTCCAAGTTAATGAGATATCTAAACTCTTGTGATCACAGGCCAGTTTTTGAGTGATTTAATTATTTGCTAAAGCTGAACTTCAATCTCTTCTTCAAATATATATTGGAGCTTACAATATATATTTCAAGAATATGTGTAGGGCAGATGGACAGATGACATTTTCAGTATAAAGAAATGAATCAGAACTCAGAGTCAATTGAGCTGAAACTTTTTCATTGAGGATGAAGAAAATGAATATCAGCTATATGTTTGTATTTCTAAATTTACTACATTTGGCTCAGAGGGAGGGTTTTTATGAGCTTCACAGCCTATCCAAACCCAGAAAATACAGAAAATCTCTCCAAGAAGTTTTTTGAAATGTCACGACATTTTCCACACAATTCCAGGAGAACAGAGTAATTTGATCTTTAAAAAGTTACTGGAATTCCTATAGGAAAAAATTCTGACCAGATTTTCTACTGCTGTAAGTTAACTTATCTGCATTGATTTTGCTGACATTTTACCTCTTTGCACCAGGTCTTTCCCAGATTCCTTTTTAAAATGCCCGTAATTTGCACATGATTTTCATTTTCCTTATAGGCTCATGAACCCAAGAATCCTGACGCATATTCCAATAATATTATATTTCTTGTTTAAAACATACAGATCAGTTCATGATGCAAATTCCCTGCGAAACTTCCAATTTAAAAAGAAAAATTGTAAATAAAATGATCATCTGGTTGTCTACAGTGTATTTGTTTCTATTCTTATGGTACTACAAAACAACTCAGATAAAAATGCCTTATTAGAACAATTCTGTTTTCAATAACTAATCATAACAGCTTTGTGGTTTGAATAATCTCCCACTTAGTGGGTGTTGCTTTATCAGTTAACAGAAGAACATGAAATAGCCAGTAAGCAATCACTGAGATTATGGTTGTGTTGACAGCAACTGTATGGATTTATTTCCCCAGAAAATAAGGGGAAATATGAAAGAAGAAATTTACAAATCTTACCGTGGTCTGAAACAAAAAAGCCTTGTGCACAGCACAACAAAAAACCCCATGGCTCACAGCAACTTCATACGGGAACACCCACAGCAGAGGACAGCACCACAACCTAGACTTCTGCTGAATACCAGCCTTTCATATAAGTTCATCAATATTAGTGAATATTGATAATATTGAACTAATATTTCATATTAGTTCATCAATAGGAACTCCTGGGTGAGAATTATATTTCTTAACTGGAAGTTTACACTCAATATGTGCAACATGCTTTTCCCACCAGGTTTTGACATGCCGCAGTGGCTGAGGTTTAGTTCAAAGCTTTACTTATAGCTATACTTTGATTTTGCAAATTTGTTGTTGTGGGTTATTTTTAGGTCTTTTCCCCATTACTGATCTTCTAGCACACTTTTATTTATTTTTCCGGAAGGTATCAAAGCTGGAGCTGCTGGAGGCTTGTGGGTGTGGTTATGCAGATCCCCAAGGACCATGAATTTTTTATCATCCTAAGGATGTCTGAACCACAGGCTGTCTTTATGCAAGCTGAGTTCATGATCCAAGAAACGAGGCTAATTTAATTAGGTGCAAATTACAAATCCATGATTAAGTTCCTGTTTGCTTCCTCTTACACTACAGCTTGTATAAGCAGAGATGATGTACAGACTGTACTCTGAGATATTCAACACTTGAGTGGCCATGGTCCTGAGCACCTGCTTGAACTAAACCTTTCTTGAGAAAGGAGTTGGATCAGATAACTCTAGAGGTTCCTTCTGGCCTAACATAACTCTACAATTCAGATTCATCTCTATATTCTATGATCAGGGAAATTAATTTGCTATACCACAAACAAGAATTTGCATGTTTCTTTTTGTTTTTAATCTAAAATATATTTTTGGATTGTTAATTTTTTTAGACTTACTTGGTTATAGGGAAATGAATGCTCAATTTTGCTTCTGTTCAGATTTTTTTTTTTTTTTTTTTAAATACCAGTTTTGATGGTTAAAAATGTTGGCTTCTGGTTTTCCGTAAGCAAATACAGGGTTCGGGACATAATTTCTTTTTTGCAATAGTGCTTTAAAGCAAGTTTCTGGGAAAAAAAGGTGTTTTATAACCACTAGAAAATTTATAGTAACACATTTCAGGTTTGTGATAAGCATTATTTGCTTATTAAAGAGAATCAAGTTTAAATCCTTCAGGAAATGCTGTGGAGCTGTATATTTTTTAAATATCCCTTAATAAAACCACAGAAATGTTCTATGTTTCACAAAATATTTATTGCATGCCATTAGCTGAAAACAACACCATCAAAGCTGTGGGAAAGAGGTATATGAGAATACCAAGAGCGACACGAAATTATCTCACTTGCAAGGTTTCCATTTCCAAATCCACCATAGCATAACAAAATTTGGAGAGCAAATCCATCAGCTGTGAATCAGTGGTTCGAAATCTTGCTTTTCACTCTGGAGTTAAGTTAGGTAAAGAGCAGGAGTAAAAGGATATGAATAGCTCCAGTTGCTTACAATTCTTGTTAAACACATCTGTGGATTATCAGTTATACAATACAACCAAGTGTTTCCTTCAGGCTTTTATCATTTTAGCTTGGAAAATATGTGAAAATGTTTCATGAGATTAAAAATTAAAACCAAGTTAAATATCTCAAAGAGTACTATTACCATGGAACTCTCATAAGTGGCATTAATTACTGAAAGGATTAGAAACGTAGAAAACTACATTTTTTGAGCTGTGAGTAGCAGTGTCTGTTCTTCAGAAAATACTGAAGAAAAATACAGAAAATACGGAAAATGTATGTTCACGGCATACATTACTTTCTCTTAAGATTGCGTTGGAAAGGACCAAGATCATCTAGTTCCAAGCACCCTGCCATGGGCAGGGCCATCTGCTAGACCTGGTTTCTCCAAGCCCCATTGTACCTGCTTTGAACACTTCCAGGGATGGGACATCCACAGCTCACCTGGAGAACCTGTTCCAGTGCCTTACCACCCTAATATCCAATCTGAGCTTACTCTCCTTCAGTTTAAAGCCGTTTCTCAACAATAATTGCGGCAATAACCAGTGCCAGCTCTAAGGTTTGGGGATTTTCAGTGTATTTTGGTTCACAACAGTGTACAAGGAAATATTTACTGGGCTGGATCTCCTGATCACACGGCCCCATTCATTTACTCTCCATGTTTATCATTTCTGTGTGCAAGGCACAAACCAGAGTCCCATTATACCAGGTATAAGGCAATGGGGAATCTTCACAGAAAGCTTTGTGAGAACAGTCGAGGCAAGAGACCTACAGTGTATTGTTTATGGCCTCCTGAAAATTGTGAAAATAATTTCATTGTTGATTATTCTGACAAAAAAGGACATGATGGTAAAGTCAAGTTTCTGGTCTCATAAGGGCTGACTTTCTGAGATCCACCAGTGGCAGAAAAAGTACAACATTGCCATCTACATTTGAACACAGTCGCTCATGAAATACTGTCATCTTTATTCAGCCTTTAGTTCCATGCCTTCATCTTCCCCACTGCGTCAGAGCTCCCTTGCTAATATTTCTTTATAGTTGGGCCATCTCTACACATTGGAAAGACTTCAATGGGTGTAATATCATGCCCTTCAAGATTTACATTTGAAATAGTTTAAGATTAAAGGAAACCTATTTAACTAAGTATGTAGCTGAAGACAAGGGATTTTCAGCACAGCAGGCAGTGTGGGAGGGTAGAAGACTGTGCAAATGAGTAAGTGATACTGGGAACATTTCTGTGCTTTTCATATCTCCACTTAGCATAAGAATTACTGATAGAGAGGAAAGAGAAATCATGTCATGTATTGGATGCTTTCCAGGCAAATGAAGGAAAAGTCTAAAACACACTGACTGGAGTTAGTGGAAACATGTTGAATCTAACTTTCTGAAAGAGTACAATCCTGGTTGGGAAACATATGTTTGAGGATTCTCCAACTAGAGGAGAGGGAGAGAAATACAACTTGGAACTCTCTGGCCCACTGGCCGTATGGGTCTGCCAGTAAGTGGTTCTTCACTCGGCCTGGAATCCCTCTCAGAATTTCTGTCAAATCAAAAACATGGACAAATTTCATTCCGGATTAGCATCTAGGGAATTTACTTCAGGGAAACCTTTGAGAATACTGTCTTCTCATATGTAAAATGAGATGTCTCTTGAAATCCTTAAAACTACAGGCTGTAGAAGAAAGAAAACAGTTTTGAAGGTATCAGCAGCTGCATAAGATAAATCCTTGTAATAAAATATTTTGTCAGACAAAAAAAAAAAGAGAATTGTTCCTACCCTCAAAAAATGAATGCATTTGAGAATGAAAAGAAGATCATGGTGGGTTTCAAAGTTTTTTTTTTTACATGTTAACTTGTCTTTTTTTCCAAAAAAATGTATTTGGTTGCTAAATCATATTCTAAAATCTCAATACAAAACCAGTGTTTATTTCAAGTCATATAATTTTTTCCTTCAACACATGACTTTTTTAATATATTATGAAAGGAAATTTAGTTTTGCCTTTTATAGAATTACACCAATCTCCTCAGCAATTCAACAAATGTGCTTAAAACCCCAGCTGTTCCTACACTGATTATTCTATCGATACTGTTCCCTTCCATTATTTGAACATTGATTCAATCCATCCTACTTCATTACTAATAAAATTCATTTAAAGGGAAATATGAGTAGTTATTGCTTTTTGTCACCTCAGGTTTACAAGAATTAAACAGCATTCAACCCCAAGATTTTCATCACAGTATTGGTACAATTAGTAATTATTTACATGAGTCAAAACCTAGCTGCTGACACAATAAAAAAGGCTACTACATTGTGTAAGTCTAGCTGAGAAGATTTGGGTAAAATTTTTATTTCGTGTCGTTTGATATTGGGCCAAATTTTTATTTAGTCTCACCTGATACAGTTGCATTGAGTTCAGCACAGTTACTTATTCTCGATGCAAGGGGCATATTTATAGGTCTATTTCCCTGTGTGGAGCTGTTTAACAGGTTCAAACGTAGACATGCACGTGTATGTTTATATTTACATTTATGTATGCAGGTATGAGCATGTGTGTCTTGGAGCATGAAGTATTGTATTATATAGCTCAAATGTATCATGTCAGTGAGAAAACATTGCTGTCAATTACTTTGTTCAGTGGTATGCAACGTCCTTATTATTCTTCTCCATCACTGAGAAAGGCTTGAAACTGTGAGTTCAGAAGCAGGAGAAATAAAACCTTGTATGTGTTACTGGAATTCCTGTAAGCCATTGCTTTAAACTCTTGCTTCAATATTGTTTGACAGTATTGATTTAAAGCAACAGGCTATGCAATGTCATGTCACATATCATTTGCGCTCTGTGTAAGATGATAGAGTGTGGACATGTGTGTGTGTATATCCTCTATAGTTTATAAATCAGATTAAGTTCAGAAGAAGCAAGCATTAATTTCTGATGGCTGGCCTAAATTTAAAAAAACAACTGGATGTCCAACAGTGAACACATTCCTGGTGAAAATATCAGTGAGTTATTAAACTATAAATTTAATCTTAAAATTCTGGGCTTCTAGTAATGAATACCAGCTTGTTGTGAGCTTTCTGTACTGTTCATAAAATTGTGATCAGTAAAACGAACACTTGGAAGTACTGGCTCTTGCTGACAATGGAAAACAGAGGTGTTAAATATAAATCATGGTACAACGAAATCATGAAAAGTAAACTAAGATTTTTTCTATAAAAACATTATAGAGCCATTTTATAACAGAACCAGCTCACAGCATATAATCACATTTTAACAGCTGTTGCCAAATTAGGTAAAAGCTCTGATAGAAAATTTGTTATTTATATGATTTAGTCCTCACAGGCAGCCTAAACCACTCAGAAATGGAGAGGAGCACCGATTTGAGATGATCCTATTGTTAGTATTTTTATTACAATAACAAATAGTTTCCACATGCCTCAAGCTTGGGAAATGCCACAAGACTGCTGCTGGGTAGTATAGGGTAGAAATTACTTAAACTGGAAGAGACAAAAGTAGGACAAAGCATCATCCTTATTTTATAAGATGCAGACAGCTTAAGGAAGACATTTTCTAGGACACTCAGAATCACAGAATCCCTCAACTCCACGTCCCTAGTTTCTCCATAGTGAAGTGGAAGAAGTCAGTAACTCCTGTAGGCAATCCATTCCCCTTTACATTAGTTCATACATTTAGTTCCTAAGGGTGGATGCCCTGGGGTGTGGGGTGCTGAGCCTGCTCCATGACACACCCTGCATTGCTCTGCTAAAGGACTGGGTGGCTCCGGCAGGGCATGAGTTGTGCATCCACGTCACAAACTGCTGCACAAGGCTTCCAGTCCACTTTCACCTCTCAGAGATGTCCTGTCCCCTGGTATAGAATACCACCTCAGGCAAGAATCAGTTTTTCCTGACATATTTTCACCTCTTGTGAAGTAATCAAGTATGTACTAAATTAGAGAATTAAATCTGTCTCTCAAGAAAGTGTGGCAGTCACCTGCAGTACAGTTAATTTCTCCTGTCTCTTAGACGTTATTTTTAGCCAAGTTTCAACAAGAGCTACACCTCAGTGAGTTTCACTGTTTGAAGGTTTAGACAGTGAAGGTATGTTTTGTAGGTTCAAATCCCTTAAGTCAGATTTGAATTTGAGCTATCTAATCTAATGTCAGACCACTTGGTGTGCTGAGTTATTTATTATGAAAGGAAAGTGGTTTGTTTTCTTTTTGAATGGAAGGATTTACTACTTAAGTAATCCTTATCTTCTCCTAAGGATTTCCATCTTGACTATAGGCACTGATTCACTCAAAGTTCTGGGTTTCCTGAGTTCTGTTTTCAGGTGCTTACTTTTTGCTCCTCATTGTGCAGGAAGCTGATGTTACTGCTTCAGAGGCTGTGAATTCCACTGGGAGGTCACACATATAAAATATACTGCCTCTAGTACCTAAGCACACTTAATGTGCCCTATTATCTGAATCCTCTAATTTGTGGCTACTGATTATGGCCTGGAGGAAATAATAAAACTCCTCCAAGATATTGCACTCTCACTCTGGTCCCTAAGGTCTCCTTCTGCTTGGGAATGAAAAGTATCAAAGTTTCATTGGAGGATCTGGGTCTTACTCACATTTTGTCTTTCAAAGTACAGCCACACAAATGTGAGTTTGTAGGATTGTAGAACACCCACCCTCACCACCCCCTATTTAATGTGTGACTCTGAGAGTTGTTGGGTTTTTTTTTTCCCTGAAATTAATAATTAATCTATTGTTTCACATATCCTATAGTAATCCAAATCCATTGTATTACTCCCTAGAAGAATAATTGACATGACCCAGATATTGCAAGATGTCTTTCTTTCCTGTGGAAGCAGCTGTATTTTGCTTGGAAGTACAAATTAGGTCAAAACAAAAGAAAACATTTTTTTTTTTAACAGTTATAGAACTCACCTGAACAAAAATAGCTCTGGGTTCTATTTCTTTTTCTAGTTAATAATTCCCTGGTTTATATTAACTAGTTTGTAGAGCAAGAGCTAGAAGTAAACCAGGTCATTGTCTTGGGCCTAGTTAATATTTAATTATTCTGCATAAAGTGGAGCAGTTTCGACTGAAAAAAGCGTGGGGCAAGTTAAGTTCAAATTCCTTATAGCTAAATAGAAAGGCAGCCTTTCTACTTTCCTCATATGTCCTAACCCCTGGGCTATGTATTAATAGCAGAACCTGGGAATGCGAGATCTTCATCAATACTTTTGCAGACTCCCCTATTCCAAGTGCATCGAAGCACACCAAGTGCATCAAACCTGGCTGGGCAGGAGGTTTTTGTGTGTGCACTTGAGCATGGGAGAGATGAGAGGACAAATGAAGCTGAGGCAGATTCTTAGGGAGACCTGAAGATGGTTGTAAAATACCATGCTCAAAAGAAGGAAATGGACCTACAGTACTTACAAATTTAGGAGCAGTTGAAAAGGTGGTCCATGAAAAATTCAATTTTCATTTTAGTATCTAAAGATGCAGACCTATAAATCTCTTCATGAATACAGTCAAGAACCCTTTTTTAAGGAAAACTGATCAGACAGAGTATCTAAGCAACTTAGCAAAATGATTAGGAAGCTCCCAAATCACGGATCTGCTTTTGGAAACACCTTTCTTAGGCTCTTTCTTAGGACAGTTTGGCAACACCAGGAATTAAAGTCAAATTGTTTTAATCTGTGTCTAGTGTATTAACTATAACAGCAGCCTGTTCTCAGAGCTTGAAGTTCACAAATGAAGGTATAAATCAGCAGCAAGCCACTGGACAGTTGCCAGTGTAAACCAGAGCTCAGTGTAAGACAGAAGAGAATCAGGCAGTAAAAAGTGTCTTATTCCTCTCAATTTTTTCATTTTTATCTCTTCAACTTTAATCCTCTTTGAAGGTATATGAAAAAAAAATATATTATCTTTGTAAAAGAAAAAAAAAAGGCTTACTCTGGCACCTCAGTGCTTTATTATTTCACTATATTTCTCTAGATAAGAAAATCTGATTTTTTACCATTAGCATCAGCACTAATGGAAAAATGTTTAAAACACATTTTCCTTCCAAAAAGAAATGTCAAAACTTTTCAGAGCTTTTCTTTCTCCTTCCTGCTGGTTCTGCTTATACTATACTGCTTCACCTATTCCTGGTGGCATGACTTGGAGAAGCCCAAGTGTGTTATGACTCGCTGACATGAGACTATGTTCTGCTTCTCTGTCCTCCAAGGCAGCATTTAGAAACCCTTAGATGTTGTCTGCTAAATTGGATTAATTGGATTAGTCACTTGATTAAAGACTGTTTTGCAAGACCAAGTTCTTGCTATGTGGTAAAGAAAAAAAATTAAAAACAGGAAATTTTAAATTTTTATTCTTAACAGTTCTGATTTTTTTACATATATCTATATATCTATCTATATATATGTATGTATGCATGTATGCATGTAAATTGAAGAAAATCTGTGGGAACTGGTGCTATTCTCCGTGGGCAAGAAAATCTGGCAGATGGTGTAGCTGAAACTTTCAGTATTAAGAAACGGAGTGAAAATATAAAGCAACCTCAAAAGGTGGGCTTTTGTTATTACTACTTAAAGGGGAAAACTAAGGGACTAAATTGAAATATTAGGTAAGAATGAGCAAACAGGGACTTGGGCAGGGTTGCTTCACTCTCAGAGAAGGAGACATATGGAATAAGTTACTAGTGAAGGTAACTGAAGTACAGTCTCACAGAGATAAAGGGATACCTAAATCTGTTTCTGGAAGGGAGGATTGAAGAATAGGGTGAAAAAAGCAAGTAGGGTGGATTAAGCTAAACTGTGCCAGGACAGGCATGTCAGCACATATGAACCTTTTCTCTCTCTGCAATTCTGATCTTTTATTTGCTTTTTTTTGCTTTATCAGCTCATAATATCAACCTCATAATGTCATTTTAACTCTTTCACATCTACAAAATTCCTCTGTGCTATTCAATCCCTGATGCTATTCAGTGCATCACTGAATTCTGCCTGGAGCATTCAGGCACTCAGGACCAGTATAATGATGTGTTCTCAGTATGCAAGAAGTGTGAAGCAAGTGACAGACAACTAAGGTGAGATTCTTCTCACCTAAATGTAGTATAAGCCTGTGCTGCTGAACAGATGCTCTCTTTACAGTAACTGGTCAGAAAAACGAATATCTTAGCAATCCATCTGAATTATTTCAGTAGATGAGATAGATCAGGCCACAAGAATTTCTATTTCTCTTCACTGAATATAAACAGAGCACAGGAAAATTAACATAGACAAAGAAATCCAAATCTCAGAGGCCAACACTTCACATGAATTGACACCACTCTCAATGCTGTGTCAAGAAGCAAACCCATTTCTGAGTTATCTAAGGCCACTTCAGCAACTCTGATAGGGACTGTAATTCAGAGACACCTGAGCAAAAGGACATGCCTTGAAGCCAGCCCAGGAAGTCAGCATAAAGCTGCCCCAACTTAGAAGCAGAGTGTCTGCTTTGGTAAAAGTCTGTTATAACATCTCTTTTTGGTTTTGAGAAAAACAATTTCTCTGGGTAACACTCCACTGGGATGTGTAGATGTAACCTGCAACAGAAATTACACCATTCCACAAGAAATGGGTAAAGGCAAAGAAACGGATAATGAAATCCAGGCTGGATAAGGCCTTGAGCAACCTGGTCTAGAGGGAACTGTCCTTGCCTGTGTCAGGCAGGTTGGGACTAGATGATCTTTAAGGTCCATTCCAACCCCTTAACCCTCTATGATTCCATGAAATAATGCCTGATGCTCTCACACGATTATTTTTGAAGCAGTTTGACTTTATACAAAGCTCTTAAATATATCAGAGAGGGATTATAGTCACCTGCTTGGGTCACACAGCCAGAACATGGGGCATACGGATGTAGCACTAGCGGAAGAGAAGGAGAAATACTTCTTTCAACAATACATTTGTCTGTAGATAGAACCAGCTTCAAAGGGAGAATTGTCTCAGCTGTTTACCAGATCATTTTTATGTCTGAAGTAGTTATCCTCAGGAATTACATTATTGCAGGAATTACAGATCATGAATCCTTCAAGACATCCCATTTTCAATGTTGAACAGTCCTCTCCAGGGATGTGCTGGAAATCCCTAGTATAGATCAGACAGAAGAGGAAACTGAGCCTTTCTTTTCTGGATTCCAAGTCGTAGTCTTACACACTGGACAGCTGAATTACAGAAAAGGGAATAAATGAATACATCCTGAACATGTGTCTTGTCCAAACATTTTCTATATTTTGCATTCAGCTGAAAGTGCTTGGGGTTAAAAACCTCAGCATATATATGTTTGTTTGTTTGTTTGTGGGGTTTTTTGTAACTGATAAATGTTTTTTCTGAGGATTAAATATTGATTTGAAAGATAAACTACAGGTCTTTAGAACAAACTTAATCTTGTAACAACTGTGATGGCATAAATGATGTTAATGTGAATGCTGTGGGTAATGTTGTTAACTGAGCACCATAAAAAACTGGGCATGATGCAAAACTTAGTTTAACTAGGGAACTTACCACTCTCCTTTTTTCTACCGTTACTTCCCTCTCCTTTTGAGAGAAAAAACAAGTCAAGAAAAAATTTCTAGTAAAAATATGATGGAAAATTATCAACCTATTTTGTAATATAATGAAGTATATAACTTCTAAGTTGTTCATATCCATTGTTGCACTGTTGCAATTTTTATAATTCTATTTACTGTATTACATTACTACATATGAAAAACTTTAAATGGTTCTTTAAAATACCACTGAAATCACTGCAATATTATGGATGTATTTCAAATAGATTTGTGACAATTAAGATTGTCGTCCAAATATCTTTCACCTCAAAATCCTGCTGGATCGCACATGTAGTTTTGCTACTTTTTTTAGAGGCCTGTTTTGATTTAACATGTGCCACTGTGTTCTTTCATTGTTTGAAGAAACTAATGAATGGTATGAAATGATTATGTTCTGTCATTTTTCTTACTCTTCCCATATTCTGTTGCGCAATCACTGCCATGCTCTTGCTAAGAACCTTGGCTGCGCTCCACTCTGAGTTCTTTCTTAATGACTTCATCTGTAGGACTACAAAGATTCATAATCAGTTCCTATCCAAGTGCTGAAATTAATTTTGTGGAAATCCATCTCTGTGTGTTACAATGCTGGCTATTGAAGCAATCTTGAAAGCAGACACCATGTGGGGGGAAGGAAGGAGGGGAGCAGGGAGAGAAAAAAAGAAAAGAAAGAAAACTTTGGCCCCGGCTCACAGAAATCAAGCTGTGTTCTGTGACACTCAAAAAAAAGAGGGTGGTCTCCTCCCCACCAGAAGTCACGCAACAGAACAGATACCCTCACCAAGCTGCTGTCTGTGCAGTTCTCCCTTTCCTTACCTCAGAGGAGAGAAAAGATGCCTCTCTTGAGAGTATGAACAGGTGAAAAGGTTTCTATTCACAAAAGAATCTCTGAAGGCTACCACAGCCTTAAATGTCTACTGGGATGTCTCAGTGATCTTAATGTCAAACTTCTGTACCTTTTTCAGTCAACAGAAAGTTTTGAAAAGTCTTAAATTAGGTACACATAGTAAGTTTTTAAACTCTTTCACCTCTTTAAGGTGGTATCTCAAGTGTCTGAGTAGGATGTGTCAAAACTTGTGCATGTCTTAGCAATCATAGCAGACCATCTGAATATGCTGAATATATAAACTAACAGTGGTTTATAAGACATAAGTGGAGATTTAATCTTCTTTCTGTATTTTCTTATGTCAATATATTAGAAAACCATCTGAAAGTGCCTCTGCGCAAGATTTCTTATCATTTCAAAAGCATTTTGAGTAACAGCTGTTTGGGTAACAGTGATTCTGGTTAATCCATGACCTCTACATCTGCAGGAAGAAACAGGGAATATTAAAGAGCACAAGACTTAAGTCAATATTCACCACTGAGCACGAGAATGATGCCTTGGTCAACTGAGGCTTAACACAAACTGAGATCCTCAGAATTTCCCATTAGTACTGGATGAAAACACTGATGTTGCACAGATGGTAGTGAAAACAAAAAGGGAGGGACAGTCCCGGGAGCCTATTGTTTAATTTCAGGTCCTGTTTTTACCTCCAGGATTGGTGTTGTATACACAGTAGTCTGCATGTGGCTACCTGCACACTTCCCTGCTTATTTCTCCAACTGGTGTTGACACTACAAGTCTGTGTTTGGCAAAAACTCATGGTCCAGTGTCAGTCTTATAAACACATGCACACAAGTATAGAGATGAATAACTGGACTTAGCTTATTACCTTATTGACTTGGAATATGGTGAGTTCAGGACACAAACAAGAGCCTTGCCTTAGTAAATGCTACAAAGGACAGCATTTTCTAACTCTGCTTCTTTCAAGAGCTAAAATGAGCAATGGATACAAGGCAAAAAATATGTTGTCATTCACAGCAAAGGTCTCAGTCAGCCAGAAAACATTTAGTGTCAGAGAAGTTGCAGGTTACCTAAGAAATCATATCATCAAATTTTAATACAGAAGTGATCACGTCTTTTTAAAAACTTCAATCCTCATGAAACTGTGCCAGATACTGACATTGTCTGCTGGCATCCGACTGACACACTGCAGTAGTAATAAATGGGGCACTGTATGTCTAAGCTCCCTAGCTGAGATATGACATTAACTCTTGACCCTCAAATGAAAAGAAAACTCAGTATCTCCTGTTACTATTATAAATGTTGACTTTAGTATTCATTATTAAAGAACACATTTCAGCCTCATTCCACACTGCATCATGCGATGTATGGATCTATAGCAGTTTTCACTGGTACTGTTTCTTTTCACTTTGTCTGCATCTGATAAGCCAGAAACCTTGGGGACTGAACGAAAACACAAGCCTTACTGAAGAAACAGGCCTGGGAGATTTTCTGCTTCATCTCATGACACCATGGTTGTGTAATGCTACAGAGTAATACAGCCTTTATTTTATGGCATATGAAAATGTGAATGCATTTCATTACCTTCTTATATTCCATACACAGACTATGCACAAACCCCACATGGAAGTAACACATTGGCTGATATGTCCTAGGCCTTCTTCTGGGCCACTTCATAATCAGGATGAACTGTTGTAGTTTCCAGTGATGGGCTTCAGCTCAAATCACAGAAAATTTGGCTTTTCTGATCCACAATCCCTTATCTCACTCCCTAACATATAAGCCTAAAATATGGTTATTAGTTATAGCAGTCAGAGGAAAAAGGTTGCATGTTTCTTTCAAAAGTACCCACTCTGAAATTTGGAGAAGAAAACATGCTGAAATTAGACCAGCCCCTGTTACCTCATTGCAGAGCATTAGCAGTTTAATCCATGAACTGCACAATTACAGAGATTATTTTGGAAGGCCTGTTTTTTTAGTCTTCCTAGTCTGACAATAGACAACAAGGACATTAATTTTCTTATGAGTGGAATGGATGTAAAAATTTGAAACTGAAAGTGTGTGTTCCAGCAACCAACTTGAAAATGTTAATTTTTCTGTTCCGAATTCTATTTGTCTGAAAGACTTCATCATGGATAGCAGGGACTGTCTGGCTGCTGACTTGTGACTGCTGTCCTCGGTGGCACTGCAGAGGAAGAGGCTAGAGTAGCTATAGGATTAGTCAGATATTTAAATTAAGCCCAGGATTTTATTGTCCAACTATTGCTATCTAATCTCGGATGAGACCTGATACAGTCAGGTTTCTACTGAACAAATCTTTGAACAACCATTGCTGAACTTCTCAGCCAAGGCCACACTTTCAATACTTTGATCATCTCCCTGTTGCAGGCGGAACTCCAGAAGAGCCTATGAAACACAGAGATCGATTTTTATTCCATCTCCAAAGGGATGTCCTTAACACTACCAGTTCGAACTGGGTGAAAAGTTCAGCCATGAGAATACACTCATTTTGCTGTGACACACTCATTTTGGTACCACAAAGCAGGCCAATCCTTGTGTACCAATCAGGTTGGAAATGCAACATGCATAAAGGTGACTTTCTCTATAATATACATTGACTTATTTTCCTTCTGAAGGGTGTAGACAGATTCTTCCAGTTCATTACGCCTCTTTGTAACAAACTGATACATGGGAACCACACCAGACAACAGCCCTAGGGCCAGGATATAGAAGTGCATCCAGGCTGAAATAAACTGATGATGATCCTGGAGAGGTAAATCTTAGAATCATATTCCATTCTTATACATCCTTGCAAAGAGAATTTCTATGCAACTAGCATTGCCCATGTTTGGGGTTCTTTCCTGTGCATGCTTGAAAACAATGACAATACACAAGCAGAAATTTATCAGTGTCACTGAGCCAGATTGCTGCCCTTCCAACCAGGAATTAATCCCGCTAATGTCAAAGGGCTGATGGATGTCTTCAACAGCACTAGAGAGTTCACAGCCTTGCCCACAGAAATAGGCTCTTAAATCAGAGCATGTTCTTATCTTTGAAGCTTGAGCAGCCATTGACTCTGGGGCTGTTCCTGATCATCAGCTGAGAGCTATCTGGGTCTGCAGTTAGCCCTTACAATTACAATTCTCAGGAGTGTTTCCCCTGCTGTCATCAGATCTGTCACAGATTACTCCTGTGGCCTTTATACGGCCATGGAGCTGGTAATTGCTCTCCTGCTGACTGCAGAGGCATGGCTGAAGATTGCTCCAATATGAGGCAGAGCAGCTCAGCAGAATACTGCTCTGCTAAAGTACTCAACACCAAAGTAAAGCTAAAGCACTCCCTGACAGGGATTTTCTTGCCAGTGCGTGAAGACCACAGCTGGCCTGTCAGTCTGTTCACCTGAACCTCCACCTGCTTGTTTCCAGCTCTTGCCTGTATCATGAATCCCTTAGCGAAGGGAATAATGTTCTTCCCCTCTTTATACAGCTGACAAGTGCAAGGTTTTAAACACCACACAAATTCAACTGGTGAATGTGGGTGACAATTTGTGAATATATTGTTCTCCAGCACAACCACTGAGAGGAAAATTGTGGTAACTTGAACCTGTCACACACCACAGAGAAAAGGGCATTCATTTTTTCGTCGTTGTACCTTTGCATGAACTTTACGGATTTGAAATGTCATCCTTCAGGGTTATGGGCTCTACAGAAACCTTTCAATGTGTAATTTCACCTTCGCAAATACAGTTTGGGAGTTTGTGAACCAGGGTCACTTTATTCTGCTGAGTGCAGCTAAAAACCGTAACAAAGTACTGGAGAGTTACTGCAGTCTTGCTCAATTATTTTGTATTTCTTGCTGCAAAGCGTAGTGAATCATGCAAAACACATTGTTTTGTTTTGCTTTGGAAGACACACTTCTTACTGAATGATGTGTGCATAAAGTATGTTGGAAACCAGTACATTATTCCGCAATGGGACTCCATTTTTGATGTGAGCTTCTAGGGGGTGCACTAATACTCATAATAAACAGCAGGAACAAACCCAGAATACAAGCTTGGCTACACCACTGGTTGTAGAGTCACAAAAATATCCTAAGGGAGATGAAATACCTTCATGCATGTTCAATTCTTTGCTTTCTCCTGTCACTGTGAGTTAATGATTCTTTCAATTAGGAATTGGACTGAGTCCACCAATTCATGTCACAATACGATCTCCACATAATGATGGAGACAACCAAATGGCCATAAGGTATTGCCTGATTTGTAACTGTTAATACAGAGATGAAGAGTCAGCATGCCCTTCATTCCAACTTGAAGGGTCTCATATATAAAAATGGACATAAAAGTAGTAACCTAGTGTGTCCAGGTTTTTTTCTTCTGAAGGATTTTGTTTTTCTAATAGCTAAAACAATAACCAGTTTCAATTTGCTTTATAAAAAAAAATCATGCACAATAACCACATAAATTTGATATAATGGACTCCACAATGATTAATAAGCATTGAATATTTATGTGGGGTTTATTGCATATCACACTGGTAGGGTGAGGACTTGTTCTAATGAAGTCTAGTTCTCCTGTCATTGTTGACTTTCTTTATACTAAAGCCATTTAAATTCTGATTTTGAAAATCCTGTTTGCATCAGTAATGCCTCAATCTGAATGTTTTCCACATGAGGAAAGAGCGAATACATTAGGATTCTTAGGCTTGGGAAAAAGATAGAGGACTGATAGGGGGAAATGACAGAGGGCTTTAAGCCATAAACTGTGTGCAGAACATGAACAGAGTGAATATTCACTCCACCTCACAGCACAAGGATTAGCAGACATATAATAAAAGCATTAAGGAGTAAGTTATACACCAAAGCAGAGTATTTTTTTCCACACAACATGTAATTACATTATAGAGCTCATAACCACAGGATTTCATGGAGGTAAAAAATACACATGGATGTAAAAAGGAACAAATTAATGGAAAGTAAATCAACTGCTCTTACTAAACATGATTTGCCAGAAAGAAATCTGGATCAAGAAGTTCTGAAACCACTGATTACTGGAAAATTTGCTAGACCAAGACATTTTTGTACACGCGTTTGTTTCTCTCCTCTTTGCCTACATGTCTGCTGCTGCCCAGCCTCAGGGAGAAGATGGGAGGTGTGGAGGACCTCGCTCTGATAGGTCTTCTCCCCTGTACTCTAAATGTCCCATGGGATGCATGTCACCTCATCCATCAGACTTAGATATCTACTACCTAAACGCCTATGTGAAAGTCCTTTCCATAGTCTGAGAGGAGCAACAGACACTTCTGGAGTACAGAAATTTGGGCTGTTTCAGGCATCTGTATTAGGGAGGAGCAAAATGAAGTGTAAACACACATATTTCTACCTACCAATACTAAAGAAAATGTAGATGTCTATCTTAAATGAGGGCATCTATTCTATATATTGGGTCAGATATGTGTGATTCCTGTAACTGTGGTTCTATGCAGAAGACAATCACAAGATTTTTTTCTTCCAGCCCTCATATTTGTGCCTTATTTCATATTCAATCAGTAGAGTAATCTACTAAAGAAAATTAAACAGAAAGGATCTCTCTCAACATATTACTCTTCATTGAAAGTATCATAAAGAAGAGTTTATAAGCTGACCCTATTTTAATAAAACATCTGCATATAGTCTTCAGTCCCATTGAAATTATTAGATTTAAGAATGTGTTTAAGATCTTTGCTGAACTGGAACCAGAGTGAAATATAGTAGAGTGAAAGCCAACAAAATATCTGAGACACTGAAATATAGTTCAGTTCCATTAATAGCAAGTCTCTGTTTCAAGTAGAGCTGATCTGACAAAAGTGAAGCAAAATTACTCCAGTATATAAAAAGGGGTTCCTCTGTGCTGTTAAATTCTGATATAAATTATTAAATCCCACTGGGATATTTTAGATCAAAAGAACTTTGTACTTTCTTTATGTAGCCCCTTCTACAGAGAAAAGAAATTGCCAGATATCCTGCAAGGCAGATGTGAAAATATGATCTTTTAAAGCAATTGTGACTTTCTTGCTTTCCTGTTTATTTTTTGTGCTGCATCCAAAAGCCCTTTGGATGTTCTACATCCATTTACAGATCTAATGTACAACACAAAAACCTAAGGTGTGCTTCACAGGTTGCCCTTGTAAATGCAGATCACTACTTTGGGGTGAACTCTGGGGAGGTACCAAGAGACACTAACAGTCTTTTCAAATGACACCATTACTTTTTCTAATTAAAAATTTAACCATTTCCACATGCTCCTCAAAAAGACATGCTGCAGTTTTAAAGATACAGTCCTGGATGTACATTACAATCCTCAATTTGCCTGAAAACAAATTGATCTGCATGTTTAATTTCTCAGCCATCTGGACACACTATTTTTTCAGAAGAAAAAACATAAAAGCATAGAATCATTAATGTTGGAAAAGATCTCAAAGATCATTAAATCCGACCATTAACCCAGCACTGCTGTGTTCACCACTAAACCACGTCCCCAAGTGCCACATCTACACACCTTTTGAACAAATCTAGAGATGGCAATTCCTCCACGTCCCTGGGCAGCTTGATCACTCCTTCAGTTAAGAAATTTTTCCCAATATCCAACCTAAGCATTCTCTGGTGCAACTTCCTCTTCTCCTGTCACTTGTTACCTGGGAGAAGGGAAGAGAACAATTCCCACCTGTCTACAACCTCTTTTCAGGTAACTGTAGAGAGTGGTAAGTTTCCCCCTGAGCCTCCTCATTTGGAATATTTTATTTTTCTGAATTAGCATCATTATAACAAAACATTTTTACACTTTCTGCTTAATATAAGCCAAGAGTAAGAAAAAGACCTACTGACACTGTGAATAGGGACACTCAACTGACAACATGGAATTTTGCCTTCTAATTTTCTTCAATTAGGATTTACTGGAAAACACAAAATAGGTGTTTAACTGGGGAAACAAAACCTGTGACTCCGCTTTTCTTAAGAAGCCCTAACCATCATATTACACAGTCAGAGCTTATTTCTTTTTTCCTAATTCACTCTTGGGGACAGTAAATCTTGTTTCCATTTCTCCATTGGAGAGGTAGGAGGTGCCTCTGCTCTCCCCCATTAACCCTCTTGACATAAATTCTGGCTGTCATTCACACTCCTGGGAATGAGGAAATAGGGCTCTGGTCCCCTCTGTCTGAGGAAGGAAGAGAAACCAGTTTCCTCACTTCCTGTGCAAGTGGTCTAAGTGGTACATTATTATACTAAAAGCCACCTCTGCAATTACTTACTGATCCAATGTCAGCACATTAGGGTCTGTCTCAGATGGATTTAGTGAGAGTCATCATCCTTGTGTGCATTAGATGCACTTTAACGGGCCATAGGCAGCCAGTCAAAAGCTCAGATGGGGATGAAGCTTTTTGCCTCAATCTTGATTAGGTTTAGGTAGAAAGTAAACACAGAGGCATCATCTCACTTGATTCAAGTTGATTCAAGCTATCCTGATCTGAGACGCTCTGAAGTTGCTGGACATACACAAATATCTACCAAAAATATTTGTGCCCTTCCAGACTGGAAGAAAAATCCATACAGGATACCCAGTCTTGTGAAAAAGATACACACGTGTATGCTACTAAACCTGAAATAATAACTGAATTTCTCAGGCCAGGGCTGTTTCCAGCTAAACCTGAAGTAGAAACAGACCTCAGGAGTCAAGTAGAGATCCACCATGGAAGTCTGGGATTTGGAGGCACTGGTATAAAGTTTAATTCATATTGCAGTTTTCGGCATTTATACTTCAGCTTCATTTTAACTCAAGTATTCAAGAATGAATAAAAGATAAATTCCTTTGGGGATCTGAGCTTTACTTACGAAGCCAAGCACTACATTTGCCTTGCATTGCTCAGCTGCTGTACTTGAAGAATACACTAAGGAAGAAATTGTCTATCAGGAGCAAAGTACCAGCTTACACATGTCTGTGCAGGGTTGATAGTTCACTGGAGAGTTATGGAGCCAAGATTCTGCCAAGTTTTTCTTCTTGCTCTAGTTATTCTGAGTGTAGATTCACAGATCCAGAAGGTTATAAAGGGTCAAGGGACAACCTTAAACATAAGCTCCTTTATATTTGTCTACAGTCCATAAACTCCAAACTTGTTTGATGACATCTGGCATATCTTACTCTTTCTTACTGTACAGAGGGTCTCTTCTCTCAATACTATATAAAATTACTAGTCTTGTTAAGCATGTGAATTTATAATGTCTGAAAATCATTCTTGCTTATCTGCATGTCTTCACCTAAATAATATTTCCAAGAGTCAAGTCTTATATTTATTCGAGGCACTGAACTTGCAAAGCATAAAATTTCTAAACTGGGAATGCTGGCATTTCTGAGGTCAGCAGCAAAGATTGGTTTGCAAACCTAACTGAAGTTTTGATTTGCTTCAGTGCCATGCAACAGCTTGGCTTTTAAAGCATCAAATTGCTTTTTTAGTACATTTAATTAAACTTCTAAGACTGCTTGGCAAGCTTAAACTCCACTTGTTGCAATCAGCAGCATGGTGATTATTTATAATTTCATGAAGATTGCTTCCATCTGTACTTCAGTGCAATTAGGGAGTTTATTCATAATTCATTAATTTTAAAGACATGTACATAAAACATGATTCTGTGCTCTAACTTTATGTGTTACAATTTAATGACACTTAAGAATATCTGACAATTAACAGCGCTTAAACAAACTAATGATTTATAAAAGCAGAGTCAAATTTAGCAGCCAGAGTTAGAATTCAGCTTTGTCGCTTTGGGTGATGTGCATGTTTACATGTAAGTAGAGCAATGCCTTTTTCAAGGCTAATTGTTACATCTGTCCTTTTGTGCCGTGGATTTAAGACCGTTTCTAAGCATCAGAAAGGAGGAATGCAGAGAAATGGTAAGAAAGGAGAAAGCAATTCTTGCAGCCTCTCAAGAATCCCAATATTGGACACAATCAGCAGGAAGAGCTAAAGAAAATGGATTTAGTCTAGTCTGGTATTTCCTGTGTTTTCCGATGGGTAGCACCAACTGTGATGCAGAGATAATCCATATTTACAGTAAACTCTGTAGGCCAGGTTGGATGGGGCCCTGAGAAACCTGACCTGGTGGATGGCATCCCTGCCCAAAACAGGGGATTAGAACTGGTTGATCTCTAAGGTGCCTTCCAACCCAAACCATTCTGTGATTCTATGAAATACTGGTCAAGATGAAATAAGAAATTTTTATAATACAGTCACAGATTAAAAAAAAAAATCAACTTTATGTTCACATAATAACTAAAATATTACTTTTAACATCACCTCATATTTAGTCCATTTTCTCTGTGGTCACCTTCAGGAAAATAAATGAGTTGGAGTGCTGAATTTAAAGACTGAGCACTTCAGCCAATATTCAAGTGAGTTGCCAGAAAGCTAAATGTCAAATATTATAAGACATTGCACTTATGGTCCAAGTTCTTCACTAGGTGCTCATCTATGTGCTGGTAAAGGACAATGTATAAACAGGATTAAAATATATCAAGCTTCTTAAAGCAATGGGAAATGATTGAAATCAACTTTCATTTTGTCAGGTTTTGCTCGCAGTGTCCTCCGGCATACTGGTAAACCAGAGGCCTTAGTTAAATCCTTCTTTTCCCTCACCTTGAACACTTCTACTTGCTTGGTTTGGAGCGCTATGGGACAATTTTGCAAGGGACTTAAAGTTTTGTAAATTTTCTTTAAAACTGACTGCAACCAAAGGGCAGGTTAGACACTTACCTACTTTGCTGAATCAGTGTCAGGACACAAATCAAGCTGCACATCAGGGTGAGCATCTAGAGAGAAACACAGCTGGTGAACCTGAGCCTTCAGAGAATTCCAGTTCAATAGAAATAGGGTCAATATAGATTGTCCAGCCTCAAACTGGAGAGATGGAGAAAAGCTGCTCAACCTTTACCACCCCTCCACTCCTTTCAACCTTACTAAAAATACAATTATCTACCATGGTGATATGTTACCACAATATTTGCTCACACAAGCCTAGAAAGCTGAAAGCTCATTTGGTGACTAATTTGGAAGCTTAGGTTTAAATAAAACTTGTTTCTTATTTAATTAGTCCCCATCCCTGAGTCACATCTGTAAATTCTTAATTGTAATATTTCTTGTATGTGTTATATATTAAAATGATTTGCTCTGTGATCTTTCATCCCGAATTTCTTCAATATGGGTGAAACATGTCATTTGTTTCCATAGCATAAACTAACAGTAGAAATGAAGTTCTTATGATCTCTCTATCTTATAAAATAGAATACCACGCATGTCAAAATATTTAAACATAATCAGACATGGGCCCTTACCCAAATCCAAATCATTGCTGAAGTTTTGGAAAGTATTAATGCTTTATCTCTCCAAAGCTCTAGAATCAGTCCAAATCTTTATCTGAACTCATCCCATCATGTACAACGTCGAGTTTAATGTAACACAGACAAGGATAGTGAGATTATTTACTGGTATAAATCAAAATAGCAGTACAGACAGAACTTGGTCTCAGAGCACACCTCACGAAAACTCAACAAAATTATTATGTGTCCAAGCATACGTTTTACACTGAGTAGCTGTTGCTGTGCATGAAAAAATTCTTTGGCCACAGTTTCACACTAAATATATATTGTACAGTGATTCCTGTGGATTAAAAATGCACAATAAGGATGCAAAAGCATTATTAAATATAAAATATATTTTTGGCACTTCAGTATTATAAACTGATGGATAATTTTGAGAAAATAAAAGGATACTGACATAAATCTATTCAGAAGCTAAGAGAAATGATTACAGAGATGGGCTGAAATACTTACATATGCACAGTTTCTACAGATCGCTGCGAAGTAAATTACGCTTACTTTCCAGCAGTTGTGAATCATTAAGTCAGTTCAAATTATTTTATGTTGTTTTAGAAGGTAATCCTTAGTCGGTATTTATTTGAGATTTCAAATGAACAAAAATAACCACACTTTGAGTTTGTAGTATGTCACCTCAGAAATTCCACCTGAGTCTTTAAAACTGACCTTGATTCATCATCAATTAATGATATACTGCTGACAACAACTCCTCATTGGTACAAACCAAAAATAGATTATATATTCCAGTACAGTATCTCTTTTTTGTTTTCTTTACTCTTTCAAACTCTCTGCCTGGCTCATACTTCAGTCATCCCTTGAGAGGTGCAGGTCAAACGCGTGTTTCTCCTGTTTCCATACAGCCACAGTTGCCTGTGAGCTGTAACACGTGGGTATCAAACCCAGGTGATACAACACTAAATGGCAGTCACTGTTTGGCACTGCAGTCAATGGGTCAAGGCACAATTTCTTTTCCATGTAATTTCTTGGCTGCCACAATTGTATATTTTCTCTGGCTGCTACATAACCTGGACATACTGATTTAATGACTTTTCCCTAAGAGCAAAAGCCACTGTTATATTCAGAAAAATGGCTATATATTTAAAGTTCCCTTACATCAATATTATGACAGTACCCACATTGTTTTACAGCCCCATGCTGACAAGCCATTAACTTTGTTTACATTAGACCGTGGCTTAAGTTGGAATTTGGAGTTGGATTTCAAATACCCCAATATCCACAGATGTCAGGAGAGGGGTCCTTGGCTTAGCTTATTGAGGAACAGTACAAAATTTGGATCTGGACCTAAGTGTGATTTTGAGTTTATGCCAGCCTTGAGGTGTTTTGCATCAGAAGCTTAAAATACAGTTCTTCCAGAACAGGGGTGCTCTATTTAAAAGATGCTGGTTTTCAAGTCCAAATGACATTGCAGAGTGGGCAAATACCTGCTGAACAGTGGGAATTCTTAGGATCTCATACTTCATTTTTCAGCCTGTTCTATGTATTTAGAAGAAAAACAATTTCTTTGACTTCAGTGAAATTTCTCTTGATACCCCATAATGTGACAAGGGTTGAGAACTCTATGGGAGATTTGGCTTCATCTTCTGGTTCTGTCACAGAGACAGTGTCAAGCTACATCGTGATGTCTACTCTCTTGATGGAAGAGTAGTAATTCTATTACAGCTCCCTACAGTTTGGTGAGGATTGACATTTGGATGGTAACGTGATCCTTGCCTGCAGAGACAAGTGCTACGGAACAGGACTGTACTGTGAGCATGTCTGCACTGTGAACTCAGCCAAAGGAACAGGCAACTGTTCATGTCCAGGGCTTGCCACATGGCTACTTACAGCTCAGGCTGGTATTGCCTGCACACATGTTGGCAGCTTTCAGACACAGGCTGGTTTGCAGTCTGCCCATTCTGCTCAGGCTGAAGGCAGGCACAGCAGGCTTGGTTTGTCTGCAACTACCAGCCTGCTTTCAGTGAGCACCAAGAGTGACAGAAGTACAGGATCATCTCTCTTTACGTTTTCAGTGTTTCGGTCAAATAGCATAGGCAAAAAAAAAAAAACAAACAACCCAAACAAAAAAAACAAACCAAACCAAACAAACAAAAAACCCACAAAAAACCAAAAAAAACCCACCCAAAGCTGCCACCACCAAAAATGACAAAAATTCATCCTGCAAGCTTCAAATCATATAAGAATCAAATCATATAAAGAGTAGGATTTCACCATTTTCACCATTTTTTTTGTGTTATTGAGAAGGTGTCATTCAGTGACAACAGAGACAAGCATGCGCTCACCTCAGAACAGACTCTAAACAAAGCAGTGAATTTCTTTCATGGAGACAATAAACAGACATGATTTCTATTTCTCACTTTGGAAAGCCGGTCCGTCTAATGTCCAATGGCTGCACTTCAAAGACATCCCACACAAACCTTTTTCCATGTGACTTCATGTGTGGTATTACAGAGATGAAGGGGCCAGCTCCTCAGAAGTGGGAAACAGTGCCTTAAAATTTACTCTGTGAGCAGAGATTTATGGAAGATCAGAAGACTTTATAAAGTAAATAATGTACATTTCGCAAATATATACAATGTACAGACTATTTACCAAGAAACTTGAAACGGCTGTCTTGGAAGACTTCCAGTTTCTCAAGTAATCTGGTTATCAGGTTTTAAAAGAGATCCAACATGTATGACACTGACAAAAACGGACTAAATATATTTTTTCCATAAGGAGCAGGGTGATAATAGGAAATACCTTTTTTAAGGCAATTAACAAACACTCCTTTAACTGGCAAGTTGTTCTAAGTAACTTCGAGGGGAAAATAATCTAATTTGGAAATCTGCTTGCAATGCACACATGCATAAATCTATTTTAAATAGGCCTGGGTAATGGATAGCAGTGCAGAGACTCAAAAAACCCTTCTAAATTATCTATTTGGTGTCATTGCAGCAGCCACTAACCTGTGCTGAGGGGTGCCAGAGCTGGGACCCTTCTTCTAGCCAGTCCAGACCTCTCAGGGAAAACAGCTCCTCTGCACAGATTTTCCATTTCCTACTAAAAATTAGAGTAAAAAGTTATGTGACAACAACGTTGAGTCTATACTCTGTATGTGCGTGTATTGACAATTCCTGTTTTTTCTTTAGTGCTGTCCATGGTTATAGTTTAACCTGGATTATTATTACCTAGTTTTTAAATAAGATATTAAGATCACCCCCAATATGGAGTTTCTGTTGAATTCAAATATATAGATTTGTTAAAACAAGAGGTTATTTTCTGCACCTTGGCAACAATAAGAAAAAGGGAAAAGGCATAGGGGACTGAGAAAACTGGAAAGGAAATTAAATATGAAGGCAATTGGGGGAAATTTTTAAAATATCAGAATCCTTCCTTACAAGGGTCTCTCAAATCATGCCACTCCAAGATAACAAAATATTTTGCTTGGAAACAAAAAAAAAATGAGGCAAAAAGCTTTTAAAATAACTTAAACACGAAAAAGATTTTTAATTAAATAAAAAAATTACTCTTACGTCAAACAATTGCAAAAGTTTGACCTAAAATTTCAGACTGTCCTTAGCTGTGATGATATAATTTTTGGAAAATGCTTGTTTTGGAAAGACCATCAATAGTTTTTCTTCTTTTTTCCCTCTCTTGACTTGCACGGTTATTTTTTCCAGTATTGACACTTTTTCATAGGCACTAAATTTAGGCCACCAGTCTATTTCATGGGCCTCTTACAAATTTAAGGCTTTTGGGAGAAAAATTGTTTAACTTTTTGCAGTGGTCTAAAAGACAAATGTGATTTAAGTTAAGTGCACAGACATTTCGGATAATTAAAGGAAGAAAAAGAGTAGTAAAACTGTTACTTATTCCGAGCTACTCCTAAGCTGACTTGCTCATCTGTGGCCCTCTATATCAAATTTACATGAAATGAAAACCATGAATGGTTTTGAATGTCAAGCTCTCGGTTCCTTAATCAATTCTGATTATTGGACTCTTGAGCGTGACACCAAGTGTTGTTAATTAGCTAATCTAATCACTCCTGTGCAATGGCACTGATTCACAGTAGCTGAGGATCTGACTCATTGTCCTTCATTTACACTAAATACCTCCATGTCCCGTGTCTTCTGAGCAACTGCAAGCATGACATCATTTTATTTCCCTGCAACAGCTGAAAATTCTTCCCTGCCTGAAATGCTAACCCCTTGGATACTTTGCTGTTGGGTTTGGGATTACAGACAACACAGGGGGATCACTTATCACTTTATTAATTTATCCTAATTGTTGCCCAGGGAAAGCTGATCGCTCCAGTGCTAACTCACTGAATTTGCATTTGCATGTCATACACTCTTTAGCTAACCCTTAGCAGGAAAATCCTAAATGAGTGAAGACCTGGGCCAACTGTAAAAAAACATTTAGGTTTTAGTTTTATGTGGAGTGGCTGAAGGTACTGGAGTTGTTTAGCCTGGAGAAAAGGAGGCTCAAGGGAGACCTTGTTGCTCTCTACAGCTCCCTGAAAGGAGGGTATAGCCAGGTGGGGGTCAGGCTCTTCTCCCAGATAACAAGAGAGAGGACAAGAGGAAATGGTCTCAAGTCGCACCAGGGAATGTTTAGATTGGATACTAGGAAAAATCTTCCTCAGTGGAAGAATGGTTAGGCATTGGAATTAGCTGCCCAGGACAGTGCTGCAATCACTGTCCCTGGTAATGTGAAAAGAAATGTGCATCTGTGGTGCTCAGAGACATGTTTGAGTGGTGGACTTGGCAGTGCTGGGTTAATGATTGGACTCAATGATCCTGGAGATATTTTCCAACCTTAAAGATTCTGTGATTCTGTGTCTCCAGCATGCCCCTATTTTTATGCTATCAAGTCAACAAACATATCACTTCAGTGTCAGATGGTAAATTTTTAACTTTTGCAACCCAAACATCAAGTGACCAAACAGCTTCATCCAAGATACCGAGGCACTGCACTGAGAGCCAAAATTAGGTCTCAGGTTTGTGCAAACATCAAGTACTTCAATGTATCCTTATTTTTTTTTACCTTTTTCTTTGAGACTAAAACTTTTATTTTTAACGGTATGGTTAAAATACAGAAATACAGAATTCATGGTGCAAAGAGTTAAAAAAGCTGCATCATCTAAAAAAGGTCATATTTTTGTAATGCTATAATAGTTCAAATCATAATAAATTCCATCTGGTCTTTTGGAAAAATATATCACTACTAAAACTCCAAATAGCCAGATAAAAAGAATGGGGTAAAGAGTGTTGGTGAAAGCACAGCTTTACAGTTTGGGACCAGGTTTGATCTTGGATATGATCTGTGACATTTATAGACTTGTACAGGAGCTCTTGCTGGGCACTACACAGTGTAACACACCTGGATGCCTGACAATAGCTTTTGTCTCCAGGCATGCAAAACACGAGACCCATTTCCACAAATGTCTGCATTCCTCCCTGTAGTGTGTTTCTCACAAAAGTACTCAGGTAAGTAACCAGGCAGTGCCACAGAAGGCCCAGCTTTGCTCTACATTGAGTGCACCTACAGGAAAGTAGAAGTTGGCATGGTTAAAGTATGAGAGAGATTATTTGCAAAGATCTATTAAGGAACAAAAGACACATTGCAGGATTTTCAAAATAATATGCGCTTGTTAATTGTTTCATACAAAAGCTTGTATATATATATATAAATTCATTAAATCGGTTATTTTAAACTGTTTTAACACTAGCAATTCAAAAGGAAAGTATGCTTGTGTGCTGTTATATGCATTGCAGAATTAAGTGCTTAGCATGGCTTATAAATGTTAACAGCATAAGAGATGAAGTAAAAAAATCCACTATGTTTCAAAGAATTGAGAAATAGATCTTGTTTCCAGTTGTTAAAAATAGAAAACTGTTGCTAATTTAAGTAGTTCAACCTAATGTTAGATTTTTTACGTTTCTTCTTCTGGCTTAACATGATATTTATTTTAGTGACTTAACTGTTTAATTTATTCCTTCATTAATTGCACAATCATAGGCCAGATTCAACATGGATGTAAACCAGTGTCATCAGTAGCATTGTAACAGTTTGTATTTGGCTGCTTGTGATCATACTAAAGGTTGCCCTCAAAGTAGGTTGAAGCAAAACCTGCTAGCCAAAATACATATTTTTCTAGGACTGATGCTAAAAAAATAAGGAAACTCCAGCCTGGAAATGTTTTTATTTCTGCATATCTTTGGCATGTCTTTCCTTTTACCTTCTCTCTCCTTGCAAACTATCACTGCATATCATCTCTGAGCAAAGCAGTAAAATAGTTCAAGCATATTTCAATATGTAATATGTAGCCGTTGGGAAAAAAGCGGGTCCCAAGTATTTTCATTTTCTGTATCTTTAGTGTCTGTTTCTTCTCTAATTGCATGTTTTCAGGAAATAAATACAGGGGTAAATTCACGGTCATATTCTGTTAATATTTATCCAGGGCAAACTCCTCTGACTGGAAGGGGGCACACTCAACAGCAAGCAAGATTTAGTGTATGAAATGTCAGAATACTACAACCATAGTAGCAGGTATATGTAAAAGACAGATTTTTCCTCTACTGAAATCTCTTCTGAAACAAGAGGTGTGCTCTGTAGGATATATAAGTGTGAGTCTATAGAAAACAGTGTCAAGAATTTTACACAAGACAAACCTTCCTCTCTAGAAGCCTGAATAATCTTGAATTTTTAGCTAACCTTGAGTCACGTTTACAGAGTCAAAATCTAAATTTAGCTTTTAAGTCTTTAGATGTTTTGTTTAATTTCCATCTTTTGTCTCTGTCTCTTTTTCCCAGGAGTATCATAACCCCTGAAAAAAAAAAAAA
>VZTF01005111.1:101201-120761 GCA_013397755.1 Cnemophilus loriae
GAAAAAAAAAAAAAAAAAAAGGGAGCTGTTTTGAAGGAAATTATGATCCTGGTAGCAACCTGAGGACCAGGTCTTCAGCCAAGACAAAATCAAGAAAATTCTCCGTCTATAGAGATGTACTCATTTGCACAGCCCTTCAAAGACAACCTGGTGAGATATCGTGTGAGAGTGTCTGCCAGGGCTGGTGCAAGGCTGTGCATGTGTCAAACACATTGGGGTAAGACGTGCCCCCATGGCTGTCTCCACTGAAATATCTCCCACCAACTTTAATGCAAACTGTGTGTGAGATCTGGATATTGCACTGCTGGCAGCAAACACAGCAGAAAAATGTCAGACTGCAGTCCTGCTTGGTGTAAATCCCTAGGTTGTTTTCCAGCTCTCAGCATTGTTTCCATCTATTGCAGGCAGAGTTGTCACTCTCAAATATTCCTGGCTAAGAAACAATGGACAGTGTCTGGTCACTCAAAACAGTCACACAGATGAATGTTTCTGATAATAAAACAACGGAATTTAGGATAAAAACAGGAAGTTAATATAAATTTTCAGAATATAATGACAACTACCAGAAGAATATGAAAAGTCATCGTGAATTTGTATATGTGGATAAATGGACAGTCCATTGCACATACAGAATTTCATTCAACTTTTTGAAATCAAATTCAAGAAAAAGTGGCATAACTAGACTGATTTCTGATAAAGGAGAAATTGTAAATAATTACTTATTTTCTTTTAGAATTCTCCTGAGGGAAGCAGACAGTTGATTATTTTTATTTCTTTAGAAGTTTCTCACTGGAAATGTTGGGACAAGTTTAAATGGGTCACAGATTAAGTCCCTTGTTTCTTGTCCCCAGAAAAGAAATAAGCATGATTTAAAAAGCAAAAATAAACTTTCATTTTTCACACTAGTTTGCGGGTCAGTTTGTTTTACCTCATTTGCTGTGGGAAACAAAAATAAAGGTGGCACAGAAGAATAGTGACCCAAGCAAATTCTACTAATACTGGCAACTGAAAGAAAAAAATAAAAGAAAAAAATGAATGAAAGATGAAGAAAGATCTGTAGAAAATGGGAACTGTTTGGAAGGAAAAGGTTATGAAATAAATAGATCTGTCTGTGGCCACAAAGGCTCCTTGTAAATGTTTAAAATAATTGACAAGCATCAGACAGTTTGTTCTGACATCAGAAGGACGTGATCAGTAATTAAAAACATCCTGTGAATCCAGACATCGGACACTTTTAAGGAAGGAAAAGCTGAGAAACCTGGGTTTGGTTTTCTTGGGTTTTTTCCCAAGAGTGAAAAAAATTTGTGATGGAGCTTGGAGACCCAAAAAGGTGCTGGAATAAATTGTAGAGCTGTTCTGGTGCTGTTGCAGAGGCAATAGACCCGGAGAACGAATGGATGAACAGATGGGTACAAAATTCTGTGGTGACTCAGATGGAATGTCAAACACAAGACTCAGAAGTTAGTCAGTGACTTGGAAAAGTATGGGGCAATAGTTTAAAGCCAACCAGATTTGTCCAGGAAATGTAGTGGCAAAGTTTGTTTTATTTCTATAACTGCCTGATTGTTCTTTCATTTCTTTTCACCTTTTCCACCTCCTCACTCTGTTTCCTCCCTGTGATGCCCTTCCTGTGCTACTGGCATGAAAGCTGCCACACTGCAGCAGCCAGAAGAGGTACCCAAGCAGCCAGGGCTGCTCCCTAAATGAGGCAAGGAGCCACTTAGAAACGTCTTCTCCATCTCACACTTCAGCTGCAGTGAGTCCAAACTGGGCTTGGATGAAATGCGGACACACGGGACATGATTCTCAGCCTGTGTAAATTGGCAAAAGCCCATTGACATCAGTGGGTCTGTACTGATTTAAACCAGCTGAGGATCTGTCACGGTTTTCAGTTTGTCTCCCCTAAGCCGTGCTTGCTTTAATTACTACGTGTGATACATCGATATGCCTTAGATGGGCTGGTTTGAGCTGGGTGAGGAGATAACCATCTGGTAACCATGAGAATGCACTCAGGTTCATGAGGAGCTGTACTTTCAAGGCACCCTCACTTCTGTTGACATCGATTTCCTTTTAAATCCTTTTCTACTTCATACACAGAGCAATGAGGAAAGGATTGAAAATTGCGTCTGCACTTATTAGATTCTGGTGCCATTTGGGATATTTTCTGACTGCATTCAAATAATTTTCCCAATTAACTTGGCTAATTTCTGCAGCAGAATAGCCATCTAGTTCTTCTAATCCAGGAATTCATTACTGCATGTTTACTGTTGAACTAATTTACTGTCATTCTAGAAATATTTTTCCCCTCTTGAGATGCCTGCCTCCACCTGGAGAAAGAATCAGCGATTTGCTAATGGTACAACACATAAGATTCATTTTTGTTGATCTTTACCTTGTAAGATGTATTACAGCTGTAGCTCTTGATGTAGCTGTATTATTTAATGCAAAATGAATTATACCCAGATAAACGTATGTTATTCATTTTAATGAGGACCTGGAGATTTACTATGAGATTAAAAAATGGGTTTGCTGTAAGTCAACATTCAGAAATCTTCAAAGAATTGTGCATATGTATTAAAAATACACAAATAAGTATGATTAGAGCCATCCTCCAGGCAAGAAAACAAATGCAGTTTGGAGCCTGGGCTGGTGAAGGGAGGAGACTCCGCAAAATTGAGCACCACATTGTCTCTCACTGCTGGGCATCTCTCTCAAGGAGCTAAACCACAGTGCCCTGAACTGGGTGGGAGAATGAGGTGTCTCATTACAGCAATCCAGTAGCTACACAAGAAGTGGAAAGACACCCAGGAGTAACCTATTGAAGACATCAATCACAAGTGTGGACCTGAGTGCTCTGCCACCACCCAACCTGTGGTCTGCACAGCTAGGGTGGAGTTGCTTGTTTTCACTTCAAATCTCAGCTCTGTCAAATTTTTTTGGGGGGTAAATAAAAACTCAGGCCCACCTCTTTCAAATTGTACCATGCCAGCTTTATGCCTGCATTTTCATAACAGATGAACATTCACACAGCTCTCCAACAAAAGGGAGGACCTTACTGTTTCACAGTTTCTTTCACCTCAGACGATTCCAGCTTACATCTGAGTTCAATTTCCTGCTCTGTTAGCTGTTTATTCAGTTTACATTAAACAGTACCATCGGAATAGGGAAAAAAAAGAGTTTAGAAACTAGGTCTTCTCTGTGCCCCAGTTCGTAATGCAAAGTAACTTCCATTTTGCTTGGTTTTGGCCTGTAAATTGCACACTGGGCCAACTGGAAAACAATGCTTATTCCCTCTAAAATACCTAATATGTCTTTGAGGGTAAGGCAGTCTTCTGGAAAGAAATTTTGAATCCCTAATGTTAAAACAGACCTGGAACCCAGGTTTCATGCTTGCTAGGAAGCAAACTAACCCTTGGAACCATGGCCTCCTCCTCCTCAGTGCTTTAAAAGAAGGATCCATCCCTGCTGAATGGAAAACATCAGGATGCTTTGGGCTCCTGTTTCTGTATTCCATTTAACAACTGCTTAATGAAAAATGTTTAAACAGGGACCAAGGCAGGAAACAAAATAAAATTCTTCATTTTCAGCTGAAAGACTAGACTTCTTTTAGTGTTTTGCTTGCTGAGCTCATAAATCTTTCATGCCTTTGCTTAATAGCATAATACTAAAAGGAGGGATGCAAGAGTGTCTGACTGTTCCCAGCTCAGCCACAGAGTTAAGGAACTTCCTTAGCATTGAGAATTTCTGAATTTGGACTCTTTCAGACTGAACAGGAAATGAAACTCAGGTCTGCAAATTCTACAGACAGTGTTCTCACCATTAAGGTATGGCACAAACACTGATTGATATCTTTCTGTATTTGTATTTTTTTTCAGAAGAAAGTGGTGGTAAGAAGAGAATTTGATCAGGATCCTAACACCAATGGGTCGTCTCAGAAAACATATTTGTAGGAACTTCCATTTTGCTGGATCACAATTAATGAACAACTCTGCTCACTTCTGCCGAAACAAACAAATAGGAGAATGCATTTCAAATTTATACCAATATAACAAAGACACCTCAGAAGGAAGAGCCAGTAGGGATTTTGTCACCTTGCCCTAGTTAACAAACATGTTTTTCAGAGTCCAAATTCCACTTCAGAATGTTAATTCTTTATCCAGATGTCTTTTTTCTTCTTCTGCCTTCAAAGTCTGATTAATTTTCACCTATTTGCTTTTTGCCTGAAGAAAGCTGAGAAAGTTTCACTTCAGTGATGCAGATGATTGCCTGAGTCTGAGGCTATCAGGGAAACAGGAGCAGTAAAGCTGTTTATGTGAAATTGCATGAGAGTTCAACAGTGAAGGAACCACCTGATACACCCGGGTTCCTAGGTGCAAAACCAATACTGGCCTGATTTTTATAGCACTTTGGGCAGACCAGTTCAGCATTTTTTAAAATGTAGCTACTTAGCTGCCTAAGTATCTGCAGGCCCCATTTTTTAAAAATCTGGCATTCCTGTGTAAACTGGTGAATCTCATTTATCACTGGAAAAACATTTTGCTGTCATATTGGAAGCAAAGAGAAGAATGTTTTTCTCTTTCAGCCTTTGGAGGACAACACGTTTCTGTTGCTAGTGAAAATAAAAGAATCACAGAACTGGTTGAGATTGGATGGGAATTCTGGAGAGCTCCTTGCCCACCTGCCTGCCCAAAGCAGGTTGCTCAGGCCTGTGTCCACAATGGGTGTGAATATCTCCAAGGATGGAGACTCCACGGTTTCTCTGAACATTTTGTTTGAGTGCTCGACCATTTCCAAACAAGGTTGGGATGAACAGGTTGGGGTTTTTTTAATGTTTAGATGCAAGGGGCAGATGAGAGCCAGTCCTTTGGAAGGTGCTGAAGACAATACACTGAGCAAAATCTTAACGTTCTGCCTCACGGAGGAGGAGGTTACAGGGTAGACTGCGGGAAAATACATCTTAACTTTAGAACAACGAACAAATTATTGAACCGCACATCTGATCACCCAATTACCACCACCCTAAGTTTAATACACCAGTGAGTGAAGGACTGCAGTATTGAGGGAAATTCTCTGATCCTTCAATCAGATATCATTTTGGAAAATAACTCTTTCTTGTAAAGCACTTACACAAAATCTTCAACTACACTTAATAAATAACCGATACTTGGCAGATTCGACTGCACATGCTGCTGTTGTCATAAGTTTATTTTAAGACTGGTAAATTAGCAGATGTTCTAGATAGTTTGTTCTTTTACACCATCTCATTCAAATTCCCTACTGTCCAGTGAATCATTAGCACTCAAAATCCCATTTGCCCTTTTAATAGGGGGTTAATGAGATCCATATTAATGGATACTATGTATTCATCTTGATTTAAAAATAGTTTTATTGTTATTTTTTGTATTATTAAAGATTGACAATGGCATACAGTCAATTCATTACCTATTCTGGAGTCCATAAAAGTTAATAATCTCCTTTTTCACAAAGCCATAGCTGTGTGGCATGTCTTCAAATTGGTCCAGTTAAGCCAGATTTGAGAAACCAGAACCAGATATAAATAATTTAAAATTATTTTTCCTCACCCTCTTATTGTTAACACAAACTATTTGGAAATCTCAACACTGAAATGCTTTCTTATGAATTTTTCCATTAATCCAACTTCCCTCTACACAGATATATAATACTGGGACTTGACAGCTGGGCTGTTGGCACCAATTGCTTAGACTCCTTGAGGGGAAAATAAACCTTTTAAAAAACCCTTGGATTTTGCAAACAGGTTTTAAAAACAAAAGATCTGTCAAATTGTGAGTCTAAAAGCTTTGCCAGTAGAGCTTTCAGCATTGAACTTCAGTATCCTCTGGTTTCCATCTGCACAGCTAAGAGAAAGCATGGGAGAGCTGTTGATAATGACAGGTCGCCTTAGTATTGCCTGTTCTTGAGTCAGAATGCTATTGAGAGTCTAAATTTACTGGACTCCAGGTGTAATGTTTTATTTACTCCTGACCCTAGATCGTAATGTGTTTTCTGCCACGCCATTTGTGAAGACCAGAGGTTCTGTTTCAGTTGTCTGAGACTTCACAGAGTGGACACGGCATAAGATTTTGTACTCCTGGAGAAGCATTTGGAAATCAGGAAGGTTACCTCAGGGCCTTTTAGTGGCTGAACACCCAAGCACCCAAAGTACAGTCAAAGTAATTCTGAATTCAAGGCAAATCTGTGCGTTTCTCTGCAGGTTGTTGTGCTCTCAGAAAGCCGTAATAGAGCTCTGAGTGCTTCAGTGTCTCAGCAATAAGGTGTTGTCATCCTGGTTTTCGTGTCTTCCCGACAAAAACGTAGGGACAACTTGTGATTCAATGAAACATTTGTTTAGTGGGTGCAGCCAAAGCAAAATAGTCTCCTTCCTTATCTGCAGTGAAAACTGTGTCTGCAGCTTATAAAAGTGATTTCTGATTCCCGCTTCACAAAACACACAATCCTTACCCAATCTAAAGTCATGATTAGGCTACTTTTAATAATTTAGTGCTGTGTGCTGGTCTAACTTTACTTCTTCTTTCAACAGCAAAGATATGGTTGCCATTTTTATACAAGAGCAGTAGGTTACATCACAAGTAATGGTGTAGGAATCATTTCTGGGACTGACTTCTTAGCTGCTGTAACATAACCCATGACAAGTTTAAAACATGTGAGGAGTTGGCAGGGATTGCAAAGGAGGACACCATTCAGCAAAAAGGTGGGGTGAATTCTAGCCCCAAGAGGATTGCCTGAAAAGTTCATCCAAAAGCTTACATCAACGTGTGTGTAACTAAGGAGATCCTTGTAAACAAGTCATAAACCAGGAACAGAGTCACTCTGAGCGAAAAGATAATCTCAGAGAATAAATACTGATCAGAAAGTGGGACATGGGTACTATAAAACTCTGATAAAGAGCTGTTGATGTGGGAACACTGTAAGGATCAACATTAATGAAAAGTCTGGGAAGAGACCGTCTTTACTCACAAATTAATAAAATCAACATATAGTTAAATATCACAGGGATGCTCATAAGTATGAAGTAGAAAGCAGGCAGTAATTGGAACAAGTTTTTCTTTCTCTGATTATGCATTATTTAAATGTCAGTCTAAAGGACTCCCTTGAACTGTTAGTTCATGTCTGGTTTATGTCCTTCTTGATCAAAATCAGTGGACAAACTTCTCAACCGGTGTGAAGTTAGCTTAGAGAAAATGAATTAACTGGGGACAAACCACTTGAGATTAATGAGGATACTGCCTCCTAGTAGATCAATATTCTGATATACACTATGAAAAACAGGGGCACAACAAGACTTTTTGCTTAGCAACTTTAAGGACCTAAGCCAGGCAAAAATTATCTTTGATTTTAAACCACAGTCCACATTGCTACAAAATTCACACACTGGCTAGATTAACCTAAGGTCTTAAATCACATGTAACTGTCATGAAAAGTCCATCCTGACTATGAGCCGTGAGTTTAATAAATCAGGCAATGCCTTTTCTCTCCATTTCCCAGTGCCTGCACAGAGACAAAACCTGCTGTGACTTGGGGGAGCAGAGGGCTGCAGCTCTGCAGCCCTGTCAGGATGCTCCAGCAGCCCTGCTCCTTACCAAGTGCAGCCAGGACCGTAAATCTGCTCCAGGCTGCCTGATGTTCTGCTGCTGCTGTCTTTTGCAGCTACACAAACGAAAATTATTTGCTGGAGTATCATCTAGAGCTCCACAGACTTCTCTAAATGTTATGTACTTTTTGCTACCAGTGGAGAACTTGGACTTATATGACCTCTAGAGGTGCTTTTCCTCTCCCTGTTTGGCCAGGGCATAATAGATATCTAATTGCTTAATCAGTATTTATTTCTTTAGGGTTTTTTTTGGTTGGTTGGTTGGTTGGTTGGTTGGTTGGTTGGTTTTTTTGTTTTGGTTTGGTTTGGTTTTTTTGCCATAGTCTGAAATTATTTTGCTTCTATTCGGTTGTGTTTATAACTTACAGAAAATAAAAGTAATTTTTGGCACTATAAATGTCCTCATAGCTTTTAAACAGGTACAAGCAACATCTAACCTATTACATACATCACATGCAATTCTGTAAAGTAAATAATGACCATAAGATTTTTGTAGTTTATCAAGTATAAGTGTTGGCTTCAAAACTTTGTCCATCAGTAAGAATGATTTCAGTTATAGCCTATTTTATGAGTTTTACTCTGGTTGAACTCTAAACCATCACAAGAGATTTAAATGTTATAATCCTAGCAGATTTTGCAGAATTTTGTTCCAACTGCTTATCAGGAAAATATTCTTAAATTGTCATCCACTATCTATGCTCTTGACCTAATTAAACAACTGTATATAATGTAAGAAGAACTGATGACCAAAATAAAAAGAAAATCTCAATGTGTATAACACAATTACTTGCAAAATACAGACTGTGCTAGATCTTTAATGATATAAATGAACCCTGCTGATCCCAAAGAACGCAATTTCAGTTTCACTGTGTTCTAGGTAACAGTGTTAGCATAAACGACAGAGATTTGCTGCACTATGTTTCAGGATTATTGATACATAACTAAACTACAAAATATTGGAAAACATGAGTCTAGCAGTCTAAATATCTACACTGAGATATATATATTGTATTCTGAATTATGCTGCTCTTATAAAAGACTAGAAAATTCCTACGGATTTCCAAGACAAGAGGAGCAGTATGTACATATCGGAAGTATGATATCAGAGATTGAAGCTGCTTTTTTGTGTACTTATTTCTTGGGTCAATTCCAAAGACTGCAAATTACCTAAAACAGTTCTGTCCTACCAGAGTGAGGGTCTGACACGGGTGGGCCTTCATCCTTACAAAAATTGCTATGTTAGAAAAGTACATATAAATGCAATTCACAGGAAAATCAGGGAAGCTGTAGCTCAAGGCAAGTATATATCTACAATCTGCTGGATAGATGAGGGGAAACCTTTGAAAATAAATTATTTTAAAAGTTTTTATTCTCCAGACATTTGCTAAGCTGCCCTTGGGACAGGAAGTCTTACAATATGATATATTCTATATTAACCTCAGTCTTACAATATGATCTATTCTCTTTTAACCTCCCCCACTTGAGGATTTAGAGTAGGCTGTCCCCTCCACAGCAGTAACATCTGCATGTCAGGAGACAGCCATCCCAAGGGGAGATAATTTTGACACAGTGACATAAAGCACACTTCATGCTCAGTGACCCTTCAGGCTGTTGCAGTGTGCTCCCTGCCTCACCTTTCTATAGCTCTCCTCCCTTTTGGCTGCCGTGGTCATTCCCAGCCCCTTGCTGGTTCAGCTTGTCGAGGGATTTCCTGCAGTACAGAGGAATAGGTCATCCTAGAGGTCAAGCACAGCCCTGAATGCTCTCATCTGCTGCGATGCAAACCACGGGGCTAAAATCAGCATTTTCTTAAAACTCCTGTGAGGTTACCACCTCCTTCTGAAGATGCCAGAAGACATTTAGCAACTAAATTTAATGGATTAAAATTTCCAGGCTTTGAAACTTCTGCCTGAAAGTGTTTTATCCCCAACACCACTGAGCAACTTGAACCTTGTATGCAAATACTACTCTGGGTGCATGAAGCAGGCATTGCTTTGCCTCCCTTATCTGAGCCATTCAGTTTAGAATCAGAGAGAAGGAGGGAAAGTGCAAAGATGTCTCTAGCCTTGGAGAAAGGACTGAGAATAGGGAGCCTAAATATCAGTATCTATGCCAAGTTCTATCAAAAACCACATGTACAGCTGCACTAGCTCAAATGGGAGGTCCCTCTGTGATTTTCCCATTTCCAGCAGTGCACTTCAGGAGTCTGAGGGGCCAAGAGCAGGATGTAAAGCAAGGGTTTAGGGTTATGTCATGTCCAACACTTACAGAACTGTATCCCCTCCCTGCTTTCATCAACTACAACTGCAGATCCAGGCTTGGCATAGTCCATCTATTGGAAGCTGATCCTTGCCTGTATTTCCTACATCAGCAACAAGTTTAGAGAGATGACTAAGATATCATTCTTCTCTTAATGTGAACAGGTATTGGCTGGCCTGAGCGTGCAGGAGCCATCCCTCCTCTGATGTGTTATTGAAATGCTCAGTGCAGGCTGTGCTGGAGCTTATAACATCACCTTCATTACCATAAACAACAGAGTATTGTGTACACAATTTGTACAGACTTTGTTTGCCTACTGAGTAAGCCTCAGGCTTTATTCTGGTTAGTTTCAAGTAAGGGAATAATAAAACTGGCATGCAAAGGAATTAAATTGAACAGTATGATGAGTGTTCAATCAGGACACTGGATCCCACACTCTGCTGCTCAGTGGATGGGGTATGCTGGTGGCAGATAATTTTCCCTAGGTCTCTCCCTGTACAAATTTCCCCTGTACCCTGCCTCTCAAAAAGAAGAAAACCACCCCCATGCCATGTCCAGAATGGCTTTATTGGCCCCTACACCTACAGAGAGTAAGATGTGATCTCACAAAAGCAGCTGTCCTCAAATTGCTCAAAACCAGCAGTTCCAGGCCATCTCCTGACTACGGCACCCAGACTAACCCTCTGTGCAACTCGTGCAGCAGGGATCAAGGGCTCTGGGTAGTCCCAAGGCCTCCCAGCTGCAGTGTGCCATGTTCAGCACCTGCAGAGAGGGCTCCTCCCTCCCCTGAATGTCTCTGAATCTGCCTGAATGAAGAAGGTTTGAGAAGGTCTTTCACGTTTCATCAGCAGTGGGCTGGTGCACTTCTAAACAGCCAAACCCAAAGCCCAGAGTATGTAAGCAGATGCCAGGGAAGAGGAAGCAGGCAGCCAAATATATGGGATCCTCCCCTCATCATCTTTTTAAATCTTCCAGCTCTTTTCAGTATAAGAATTCCTAAGCCTGGTGTGGTTTTTCTGTTTGGTAACCCCCAACAGATGTCTCTTCTAAGTATATGACTAATTTTTTATTGAATCCACATAAACTTGTATACACAACATCCTTTGGCAAGGAATTTTGCTGAACTACTACCCACTGCCAGGAAACCATCTCCTTTTGTTACTATTAAATCTCTTAACTTCATGTGATGTGCCCTTATTTTTGTGCTGGAAAACAGTGAAAAACCAAGTCATCATTGCCCTCTCCATGCTATTCACAATTTTATATAGGTTTGGTTATTTTATCTTCTTGCCCAGATATTTGATATTATGCAGTCACTAGCGAAATTTCCTCCCTATGTTTATAGGGAGCCTGGGTTGTCACAACTGTGAATGCTGACACAAGAATCACTTTGCCAAAAGTCCTGCATTGCTGTTTAATTGCTGTTGTGAATCTCTGATCAAGTGAACTCCTTGGTGATCATGTTTCTGCAACTTACGAAGAATTAGATAATAGTTGTGCAGCCTCAGGATTTCATATACTGAAAGAACCTTCATCCCTTTAATTTGCATGCTTGTAAGGAAACATCCCAATCTCTAAATCTAGGATTATCAGTAGAGAACAAAGCAGCAAGGTGCAGGTGATCTGGGGCCCTTTCCAGCCTCTTGTGGGATTACTCTATTCACAGTTATCGTCCTGCAGTTGCTCACCTTTTTTCCCTACTTAAATCAAATGTTACATATAAATGCTAAATATTCTATATTGCTACCTTGGGGATGGTAATAATAACAGTAATTAATGTTTGTTTAACCTCCCTCTTTGAACTTCAGTGTCAAAGCAATCATACACCCGAAGGACAACAGAGAGCAAATAACTCTGTGATAGAAATTTCCTAGAAAAACCAAAAAGCTAAACACATGAGATACTTATTTGGATCTGTCTCAGACAAAGTTCAGATAGAAGGGAAGAGAGATGATCAATTACTTTAGGCTTTGAAGATGAGAATGCTGCAGCTCAGCCTGTGAAAAATCAGGCTGATATGAGTTGGTATTTTCAAAGGTCTTATCACAGAATAGTAGAGAACATGAGCTGACATGTCTTATCATGTGTATACAATATAGGAACTACAGAGCACAAAGTTTAATAATCACACTTCAGAGATCTAGAGTTCAAAAAGAGGATGTGAGACAAGATGAGGTCTCACTCCCCTCAAAAAGTAGCACAGCTTGAAAAGAAGCACAACAATCAGAGACATTATTTGAGAGAGAAGACACAGGGTTTGTGCTTCCTTTATTTTGAAGTGGTTAAGATACCTTACAACTTAAATCTGCATTAGTGAATGTGACAAAGCCAAGGCATGTGCCCAGGAGCTGTCACACAGTAACTTACACAGCCAAATCCCTGGCAGGAGCAGCAGAAGTCTTGGCCCAAGCCAAGGAACACTCTTGAAAGCAATGCCCAGATCTGACGCAGGAGTCAGCACAGGCGAATAGATCGTATTGTTGTGGCTACTCTTTTGTGGTGGGGAAGAGGGTTTAGCTGAAATGTCATATGCCAGCTAATCCTAGGATCACTGAATGGTTTGTGGCTTATTTTGCTTACTACTAAATATGCAACCACAAAACTTGGGAGTAATGCACTTAAGCTCCAGAGAGAGGTAATATTTCAGACAACATACTGCTTGTATTTCTAATATGTTTCCTGTTGCCTAGATCTCCCAATCAACTAGGTTTGCTCAGGGGACTGGCCGGGTTACTTTTCTGAAGCTTAGCATAATCTTTTTCTTTATTCTTACTGTTGCAAAGAAAACCTTGGCACCTAGCACGGCAATCTGGATTCCATTCCGAGAGCAAATCTAAGCTCCTTTTCGATCTAGCTTTACTCTGACACCAAAGAGGAAGAGAAACAGGGAGGATGCCATGGTACAGCAGGGAAAACCGATAGATTAGATGGCATAATATGTTTCACTTTATATACCTCCGGTGTTGCCTTTTTTATACAAGCTCAAGCTCAGGAAAGACACCAAAGCTCAAGCTCAAACACAAGAAACATCAAAAATAAACCCATCCTAAACCTCAGTTATGTTCAGTTATGCTCTGAGAAGAATCGAGGGAAAAAAAATCAATATATATATAGGTTTTACTCTACCCTGAGTGATGAGGGTAGGAAGAGATGTTAAAATGTGAAATGCTTCCACTGTAGCTTTAATGTCAGCTAGAATAGTTTTGTCTTTGGTTCAAAAGATATTAGCAAGTACAAATACAAAAAAGAGTAACTAGTTTAGACTTCTGTGGGGGAATGGATCTGAGTTTAGGTCTTTCTTTGCCTACTGTGGCAATAGCCTGTATGAGTTCAGGCTGCCTAAGTCTCCGGATACATTAATTAGGAGGGGAGGAAAAAAATCTCAAGTGCCTCTTCACTCTACTGAGGTCATTACTCTTGTGAGGTTTTTCTTTCAGGATTTAATAGAATCTAGTTACTTGAAACACCTCTGGTAATGAATAAACTTCACTAAAGTTAATTATCTGCTTGCCCATTGAGTTGATTGTATGGTGAAATATTATGGTTAATATTCAAAAAACCATTTAACCATCTGCATTTGACCAACAGAAAAAATGGGGCCACTTTAATTATGGCGCTAAACATCATTTGATTTAGGAGTTTCAGCACTAAGGATACTGTACATTGCTTTATAGATGAAGAAAAAAAGTTCTTCTACCATTAGATACCTTTTTTTGTTCAATGAAATTCAGAGGTGAACAGCTTGAATGTATCATGACCAACAATGACAAATATTAAGCACTGTGAAGGCTATATTAAAAGAGAAACTGTGACTGTAAATTTAGGTCTGTTTCCCTGAGGGAGACAGAAAAACAGGACAAAAGGAAAAAATTAGCTTTCTGAATTTCACTCCACGCCAAAAAAGTATTGGACAAAGGATCTTCAGGAATCCAGCACTTGAACTTACAGCCCTCCTGGCTTGTGCAATCAAATGGGAAGAATTCTACACCTGCAGTAGAAATGCGATTACTCATGACAGTGTGGATGACCGAGGCAACAGCTTCTTTCAGAGAAGGAAGAAAAGAGAAGAGATGGGAAAATTTCAGGTTTTTTGAGCCAAACACTTTCTTGCCTTTCTCTTTAGATGATGGAAAATGTATCCCAAATATCATCCAGTACCAATATTTTATTTATAAAGTCCTCTCTAATTCCTACAGTGATCTAAAGAACTCATCTGGAGAGGGATAGCTGTATGAAAGAAGTTACCTTTTCTACCAGAATTGAGAGTTTGTGACCATTAACCAAATGGTTCACAGAGGAGGCCCTTCTGGAGAGCTGGGAATGCTCAGTGGCATAACTCCAGCCAGAGAGAAATGGATGACTGACGGTCTGAGTTTTGAAATAAATTAAAGTGCAATAAAGACCTGAACCTGACTTTGGTGTACAGTCAGTCCTTTCTGGAGTACAGAGAGGAGTCATCAGTCTATACACTCCCATTAAAATCTGGGATTTAGAAACCCAATGTTTGACTGCAAAGCAGAAATCTGGAGGAATTCTCATCTCTGAAATTCAATACATGAGCACACTTGAGCGAGTTCTGCATCCTATTACACATTGCTTGTTTTAATTAATATATGTCCTATTAGAAGTGAGTAGAAGAAATATTCTGACAGTTTTATTGTGTTTGGGATTATGTCAAGGATTTAGCATACGAAAGGCCAAGTGCTACTGACTGTACATTTCCTTTTCAGATAATTTAACTGGCAAATCTGTCTTGACATACTATCTTTTGGAAAGGCTCCCTGTTACCTATGCCAGGTATAGGAACTGTGTAGAGAGCACTGCCAATCCAACACTAGCTGAAGTGCATCACTACAGCAAAATCTGTATGTGAGATAATAAATTAATGCATTAAAATGGTATGGTTTAGCCAGAGAACTCCTCTCACATTTCCCAAAGTCTGGATAGGGTGACTGCTTCAGTGGTTTTAATTATAAGTCAGTGGAAATTGCATTATTTCATCTTCATGTGTTTTTTACAGATCAACATGATATTCCAAGGGCCTATGATTACTCTTACCATAATGGTTCTTCCTTGGTGGGATATTCTAAGTTTACGTTTTGCTGTTGGATTTGGCATGATACTTTATTTTAAGCAGTCTAGTCAGAGCTACTATTTCAGATTTTCTGTGCTCTTTGCAGACATTTATATATTGTACCTTACAGTAGGACAAGTATGTAAAAGTATTAAGCCCACATGTATATTTTTGTTACTGGTGAATGTTTTATACATATTTCTAGTCACAGTGAAAATGAAAATGTGGGTTAACAAATGATACTATTATTATAAAAATGGGGAAGCTCAGACTTGCTCAGGTAACAGAATTTGGAGCATCTCCAATTGCCTTTAACTCTGGTTCTTGGGATGCTCCTACTATAAAAGTACTTGCTTGTACTGCTCACACTACATAAGGGCACTGTTTTACCAGACTTCATCTCAACACTTTGTTCAAGTTAATTGGTAAAAGTTAGTAGAGTAGTATTGGCATGTTCAGAGACATTTATCCCACCAATGCTGAAATGTGAAAAACTGATGTTTAGAGATGAGCAACCCACTCCATTTACTATGGTAGAAATGTAAATGAAAAGCACACAAACAACTTCTAAATTTTTAGCAAATAATATTGGATAACATGAAAGCCTGTAGTTCTTAAATGGGAGGGGCTTTCTGAAAAATTAGGATAGCTGAGCTTACATGGCTCAGTAACTTTATATAGAGAGAGCTTTTTGCACCTTTAGTAGGCGATTACACCTGCAAAGTCACAAATTAGTATTTCTGCTGCTTCTGGAGAGCTCTGGCACAAGGTTTGGAAACACAATGTGACAAAAGAAGGTTTTGTAGTATGATGGTTTTTATTTTCATTACATTCCATTGCCATCACAAAACACATCTCCACTGTAGTAAGTGCTCTGCAGGCAGAAAATAAAGTGACAGTCCCTGACCTAAGGCTTACAGGATCTGTCTGGGCCACCTGAAAAATGCAGGTTCACCTGCCTGGTCCAGTTTCCTGTTTTCTTGTCCACTCTGAGATAAAGAAAGTGCTGCAGGATGAACAAATTGTTCCAAAGTCAGTTGTCACAGTAGTTGAACCTTCAGTCATGTGGCACGAAAGGGATTTGGACATTTGGTTCTCAGATAACCTACTGTACCAGAAGTTGTTCTAATGTCATAAAGCATTGTGTTTGAAATAAGCTTGGCCATCAGTTGAGGTTCATGGAAATTGAGAAGAACCACTTATTCAAAGCAAGCAAATAGTGAAGAAACAACACTGGATGAGCCCAGAGTTACCATTTAGGTAATCAAAGAGGAATCAGTGTGGAAACCTCTAGAAGATCTTAAAATTGAAGACAAGCAGCTTCTGTCAGATTTGTAGAGAAGGGAGAGCCAGGGATGGGGCAAAAGGGAAGTGTTACATTGTAAAAGCACAGGACTGATGAGACATGCTCTGAGTGGCTCTGAGCGGGTCTGAGCACAGCAAGTTGCATGTCTGGAGGCTGAAAGAAAGGAGGTTGTAATAATCAAAACATCCAGCCCTTTGTCTTGAGGGAATTCAAACTCAGTAAGTTAATATGAAAACCATATTTTATGTTCTATGTAAAAGAATTGGCAAGTTTAAGTGCTTTATCTACATTTGGATTTGTTTTCTGAAAGGTCAGTAGGGCTGTTGTGCTGGACTGATGCAATTTGGTGTAAATACATTGAATCTAAACCTGACCTAAACACTGTGGGCTTGGTTCATCTGAAACTGTCTGCCACATATCAGACAGCAGAACAGACAGAAGCCAGAAAAATGTCGATCAGCAGAGATTCAAAACAAACTAAGAAAGCCCTGAGGGTTCCCAAAACCAGTGGTTCAACCCTTCATTCATCTGCCAGTCTCTCATCTCTTTTGCTTTACCTTGGCTTTATGCTAAGGTCCTTCACTCCACTTTAATGTCACACAGAGACCTGCTTCACTCTCCTGATTGTTAAGATTTCCCCGAGCACAGCCCTTGGGGGTTGGGAGAATCTGTTGAGTGAGAGCTTAATTGTGAGGCAGAATTACAAGGCATCTCACAATTATGTTGCAAACTCGACGTTGTAACTTCATAAGGTTAATTGGATCTTTGAAGCAAATACAAATAAAGAAACACAAATTCCTGTCGCTGCGCTGCTTTGAAGGAACTTCAGAAAAGATGTATGTAAGAAAAGGAAAAGTCAACAGCCCTGTTTTAAAGAGGTAAGGCTTAACTTCTGAACAAAGCCCCAGTGTTCCCAATGAGCACTGAGTTATGCCAAGGTTTGTGTCCAGCCTTTGCGAGCAAATCCCCCTCATCTGTACTTCCATGAAATCAGTCATAGGGGACACCTGAAGTTTCTGGCAGATGTCAGCTGCAAAATGGAGCCTTTGATAGGCAGACTTGTGAAGTGGTCAAGAGCACGTTTAAACATGCCTTTCAAGCCTGCAAATTTACAAGGTGAAGATAATAATCTTGTAAGAGGGAGCTAGGGAAGGACAGAGGAAAGGTGCCATGAAATCATTACTAGAAATTGACTTGTTTGATGACCTAATTTATTTAGAAATTAAAACATATACGAGGATAATCACAGAAAAATAATCTACTTCTGTGTCATGGAAAATCCCTGCCTGTTCTGACACGTTTCAGAATATTCAGACTTGTTTCCTATACTGCATAAGTGCTCCTGTTAATACCTTCACCCATGAGTTCTGATATGAATATTCCTTTTCTGTGCCCTTTTCCTCCCACACTTGATGCTTCTCTCATATTTCCTTCCTATGAACTATTGCTTTTCCATTGCTGAGCTGCTCTCAGTGAACGTCTGTTTAGTGCTTTTCTAAAATCTCATCCTTCAAACCTCTCTGTAAAAATGATGAGCTATTGATGGATAGACCAAAGGACAATGCACCAGAGGGAATCTTTTAAAGGAAGCTCTTTCCTTTTGATGAGATTTTATATGCTGAAAATGATGAAATTAAAATTATTTTCAGATAGAAATACACAAAGTCACAGCAGCAGCTCCAGATCTAGACAAAACCTAGACCTCGATCTGATAGATCATGGATTTGCCCATGAGTACTGAAACTGAAATGTGAGCCAGATACAGAGGAAGGACTATCTCTTCTGGAGCAAGGAAAAAGTGTGGTTCTTTCTCACCAGAGATTAGAGATGTTGGCTGTAATCCTCTTCACACTGGAAGGAAAGTAAGGAGCAGCAAGGAGCCACTGACCCCTGTGCCTTCCTGAAGGATGAGAGAAATTCAAGCTTAAATGTCTGCCCTGTCCGCTGCAAAAGAAGAATTTCAATCTGGTTCTTGCAAACGAGTGTTTGCTCTTGCCACTGGCATCTTGGTAGCTTGGATCCAAGCATGTCTGTTTCTGGTTTTGACCGAAAATTGTGCACTGCATATGAGAAGATTTTCCTAATGAAGTTTTTATCAAAACCAGCATGGTCCTTTGAAAAGCATTAATGAATTGGAATTTCCTGATGAAAACATTCCACAAAAAAATTCCTGAACTAACTCTACTCTTCATTTTAGCTAGATGTGGATCCGGTCCTCAATTACTAGAAAACACTTCCTTCCTCTGCAGAGCTGACTAACACAAATTCTTTAAATGAATGAAGACAGACAAGTCATCAGCTTTTTTCACAGCAAGGTCTGAAGTGAATAGAAAGAAAAATCCTGTGCAGGCAGGTGAGGCTAGAAATATGTCTGTTATATTAAATAAACATACCAGGAATCAAACATGATTTTTAGATAGCTTAAAAAATAACAAAGCAAGCTTGTGAATAGGGACTGTACAAATATTTTTTGAATGAATAAGACTCACTTGAAAAGTTTAATCACTGATTTAATTTTACACTTGAGATCATTTGCAGTCCTGTTTCTTTTTAAAGTAAGACTGAGGTAATTTAAGAAACACGGAGGCTGAAAATATTTGCAAACCTTAATTTTCGCAGCATCACTTAAGGAATAAAGCCATCTCAAGTTCATTAGATGTTTTAAAAGCTTTTGAATAAAACAACAAAGCCCTAAACGATAAAAGTTTTATTCTGAGAAGTCATTGGATACATCAGAGCTAGTCTCTTCTCTTTTGAAGAATATGGGGCAAATCTAAATTAGATACCTGTTGGTGCATAACTGTATCTAAGTTTTGATTGCTCTGCTGTTAAATATGAACATAAAATCCAGAGGAACTTGTTCTATATTGCAGATGAACAGCTCTCAGAGAGTGATGCAAACCTTAGAAGAAGGAGTGGAGGTAACTCTAAAGTAAACACACAGAAAATGTAAGCACTGGAGTTTCTGAGTCCATTCGTGTGGCTCCTTCTTCCTCTCAGAAAATGTTGCTGAAGCCACAGAAAGAGACAACCTCAATGCAGTCTGATTTGGGAAGTTATTATGGACAGCTGCTTTAATGCATTCCTTGCAAGTTCAATACCCCCTGCAACGCTATAACCTGGGGACAGAGTGCCTGGACAGTGCCCAGGCAGAAAGGGACCTGGGGGTACTCGTCGACTGAATATGAGTCAGCAGTGCTCCTTGGTGGCCAAAAAGGCCAATGGCATCCTGGCCTGTATCAGGAATGGTGTGGCCAGCAGGACCAGGGAAGTCATTCTTCCCCTGTACTC
>VZTF01005111.1:120857-219946 GCA_013397755.1 Cnemophilus loriae
GTACTGGAATGGTCTACCCAGGGAGGTGGTGGAGTCACCATCCCTGGACGTGTTTAAAAAGAGATTGGATGTGGCGCTTGGTGCCATGGTTTAGTTGAGGTGTTGGGACATGGGTTGGACTCGATGTTCTTGAAGGTCTCTTCCAACCTGGTGATTCTGTGATTCTGTGATTCTGTGTGATTCTAAATAGGCCCATTGTTCCTAAACACGAAATTGGTGGTAACAGTGCCAACATCCCCGTTTTATATCAAGAGCATCATATGCTGATCACTGCTCACCCCAGAAGCGTCTGACAGTGTTGGAATCGGGCACCCACGCTGGAATCCTCCACACTAACTCTAGCCATCTGCGAGGTGCACGTGCTCCACAGAGAAGCTCCTGTTCACCCGAGGAGAGAGCGCCAAGTGTTCTAGGGTCCAGTTCAACCCATCGATATGACAAGGCCTGACTGGAGTGAGATAACTTCTCCCTACCGCTGGCAACCAGCTCAGGTGGGACTGCCTACACAGTGGATTTCTACAGGAAGCTGGAGGAATGCCACAGCTGCAGCTCACTGAAGTCTTGTGCTTGGTACCACATAAGATCTAAAGTTTATTTTTTTCATTGCTTTTTGATCTCATTAGTCAAGGAAACCAGTGAGGCTTTCCCAGTTACACATGATAATCATGTGCCAGCTTCGTGCTGCTTGAGGACAACTGGGTGTGCATCGCTTCTGTGTAAGTCAAGCAGGGTTTTCTGTGCAAGGTAACATGTTTTTCCACAGATAAGAAGGGACTAGTGCATTCCAATGGCTTTAGATAATCTGGTTGAAAAAATGATGGGAGTGGTGGGGATTGTATCTAACATACATCTTAGATCCAACTGGTATGTTAGAAGCATTTTTAAGAATATCTAGGCTTATATTTTTTTTCTGAACATAGAAAAGTGGTGTTAATTTTTACGGTCAAACCTCTATATTAGACTACTTGTTTTGGGTGTGAATTGGCAGAATTAACTATATATTTCATTTTAAAAATATCTTAGTAACTGCATAAATCAGTAAAAGTAGTATAAACTACACTTTCCAGTCCGAGAACACCTGCAGACAGAAGGCAGTTTGGAAGGTTTAATTTAGTAGCTAGGTTAGAATAGACTTTCAGAGTTTTATAAGACCAAAGTGAGGAAATTTCTGGATAATGGTGTTTGTTTTGCTTTTAACAACAACAATAACTGTATTTTGATTGCACGAGTCCTGGCATATTGGAGTATTCCAGAGAACTGGAAAAAAATAATGCTGTGCCAATATTTTAAATGGGTAAGTGGGACAATCTGGTAATTATATTCCTGACAACTTGACATTGACATAGGGCAAAATAATAGCTTAGTTGATATAGGGCTTTACTACTCAAAATCCAAACTAGGGTAATGTCATTAAAGTCAGTCAACATGGGTTTATAAAAACAATTCTTATCAATGTATCTTTCAATGAGACTACACATTCCCACTGATAAAGGTAAATGATGCAATATACATTGTACAACGTATTTGACCATTATCACACAACATTCTATGAAAAGAGCACATTATAAAATCAACATATGATATATTATGAGGATTAAAACCTTGCTAGTGGTTAAATCTCCACATACACTCCTCAATGAGGGTTTATCAAGTGGGTGTGTTTCCAGATAATTTTTTTATGGTTCAGACTAAATTACCATCCAATATTTTTATCAACAGTCTTGAAAACACCCAATTCCGAAATACCTTCACACAGTAAATCATATGAAAATGGAGAGTATTAAAGAGAACTGATTAACAGGGTCTTTATTACCAACAATAAAAATGTATATACCCAATAATAAAAATGCAGGCAATGAACTTAAAATATTTGACTATTTCCTGGGCTGCAATGGCCATGAAGATGTAGAGTTGGCACTGTGGTTATATAGCTGATCATGATCTCAATCTGATTAATGCCTGTCAAAAAGAGTATAATGAAAACCACGGGAAGTGAGTGGAAAGCTTGCATTACCTCTCTATTTGTCATGTTTACTGCTCTGAGGTTACTGTGTCTTGTTAAAGTGCCTCTGCTCTAAGATGAAAGTTTAAACGACTAGAAATAGTTCAGAAAAAAGTCAGAAATGTAATTGAAAGTTGAAATATGAGAAATATGACTGAGAATGACAATCGAACTGCTAAAGGGACTTGCTTTGTCTGAGGAAAAAAAAATTGTCAGCAGACTGTAACACTGAGAAAAAGAAGAGAAATGTGATTATAATTTTATGGGGGTTATTTGTGTGCTGTGGTTTGGGGGTTTTTTGTTTGTTTTGTTTTATTTTGTCTTTTAATCTAGCAAACAAAGTTATGTACAGATGAGTGGATACTGAGGGAACACAGACTCCATGCAGAAAATTTTACCATGTAAGAGTGAGAGAAATTAACTAGCTACAGTCTATCTAGAGTAATAATAATCTTCTACATCAGTAATATACACTTAATTAATGATATGTGGTTATGTTATGTTATGTTATGTTATGTTATGTTATATGTTACGTTATGTTATGTTATATGTTACGTTATGTTATATGATTTGCTGGGATAAAGGGTTTAATATCTATAATGTTAGCGCCAGATCACTGCATGCTTTTGCTTGTTTCAGAAGGGCTTTCACTGGAGACAAACATGCTGCACCAGATTTCAATGTATCTGTGAAGAATAACAACATTCTGGTGCATGGCCATGTTTTATTCTCTAATGGTATGGCTAAACTGAATTCTGGTGAAATATCTAAGTGCTGTTCCAAAGACCCATAAAACTACATTGTGTTGTGTCAGAGGAGGTTGAGGTTGGATATTAGGAAAAGGTACCTCACCCAGAGGGTGGCTGGGTATTGGAACAGGCTCCCCAGGGCAGTGGTCACAGCACCAAGCCTGACAGAGCCCAAGAAGTGTTTGGACAATGCTCTCAGGCACAGGGTGTGGCTATTGGGGTTGTCCTGTGCAGGCCTAAGAGTCAGACTTGATGATCCTTGTGGGTCCATTCACACTGGAAAAGTTCTGTGATTCTGTGACACGTTGCATGAAAAGAATGTTCACAAAAAGCACGTTGCAATTGATAGAGGTTTGGGGCTATACTGAATGCAAGACTGGGCTTGTAGCTAATGCATTTAATCCTTTCACAAAAACAGTAATAAATTACAAGCAGTTGAAAGGGAGCCTTATAATTCTTGCCCTGTGAAAGTTAGGAATGCTTCAAATTTGAAACATGAAAAAATGCAAAAGCCGTTTGCTCTGATCAGCAGAGCATGTTGTCAGTCCCTGACCACTGGTGTGGAAAGGAAAGAAATGGGTAAATACCAGAAAGGTAGCAGAGCTTTGGGGAGAAAAACAAACAAAAAAACAAATCCCACAACAGAGTAAATTAATAGTCATTAATATTGAAGCTCATTAACTTTTTTCCTGTTGTTGGTGTTGCTATATTCCTTATCTGTGATAGCCAGGGCTACACATGTAATTACAGAAATGAGCATTTGATTGGGGGAAATACAAAATCAGAGAATTGACTTGACAAGATAATGACCCACACCTTGCTCTGGGAAGCCTAGACACATTACTGGGAAGGCAGAGAAATCTTGAGAGCAGCCCAAGAAAAAAAATCCTGTGCCAGCTAGGGAAGAGGTAAGGTTAGATTACCCAAATACATTCATTCACAGCATCTCCCCTGCACCATTTTTCAGGGGAGTCATCCACGTCTTAAAGCTGGCTTCCCTTAGTAAACATCCAGTGTGCTGATGGTACCGATTCTGGTGCCTGCTTTACTCCAGGGGAGATTGGATTTGCTGTGTTTTCCTGTTCCCAGATGGTGCAAACTGTAAGGTTTATTCCCAGTAGGCAAATAGGAGCTGTCACCTGCAGTGCAAACATCAGTGTAAAGAACTCCTGGTGTGCAGCATTCGACACAAAACAGATACTGTCAAGATCATCTTTGTACAGACAAGCAGGAAGGAAAAGCAAACACACTCTGCTTATACTCATTTACACATTATGTTGCCATAAGCTTTCTCCAAATATTATGTAGATGGAAAAGTAGACCTCATGCTGCTGTAAATCAGTAGCTGTGCTGTGGCGGCAGGAGAAAACAGTTAAAGGATTCAGTTTTCTTCCAAGAAAAATCATACTTTTCAATTCCATCTGAATCAGGGCCAAAGGAATATTCCTTATCTGGCTGCAATACGCGTTCTTTCAAGCAGGGATATATGACCATCACACTCTGCTCAGGCGAGGTCTGCACTACCAGGATGTGGAGAGGGGATTAATCCTCGGGATATGGGTGCCTCTTAGGCCAAGAGACCCTGAGGGACTTAGGCACCCACCCCCACCCTGCATGTTAAAGAGGATTGAGTTCTTGCAGCCTCACAACCTAGGAGTTCCCTCAAGTCTCTCTTCATAAACAGCAGTTCGTATTTTTATTAAGGAAACCACAGATGAACTTTGTGCCTGGGAATACTACCACACACATCCTGAGCTGGAAATTACTGAGTAGGAATTAGGGTTTTCAAATTTATGCATTACTTCAAAATTGCTGCTACACAACAACATCACTGTTTTAATGTCTACATTTATTTTTCTTGCACTGGAAAAAATTGAACACTTAGAAGAAAGAATAATCAGACAAAAGACTTGATTTGGTTGCACCAAACAAAATCTTAGTATGCAAAGCATGACAGCACAAGTCAACAGAGAGAGCTGTGATTTTGGGCAGGGCAGGATTTAGATCTCCTTTTCTTTGTTTCACATTGACTCCCAAAATTAAGAGGTAGATAGAACGGGTCCTTTGTCTCTAGTGCATTCTCTTATGAAGTGAAGTCTGCTCATTGTTCACTGTTTCAGGGAATCTGTCTTTTGAACAGGACAGATTGCATCCTAACCCAGTAGTGATAAAAACCACAGCTAGAATTTTATGCAGCATTTCACATGACCCCAGACTGCAGAATGTGAACATAACCATCCTCTCCACCACTCTTCATATACAACCAAGTCTCTCAAGTGAAACACTGCATCCTTTCACCCTGTGTGTTATTTCTCATTTTGCCTGCAGTCAGCTTTCAGTTCTCTATAGTCTGCTTGGGTGGGTGCTGGATTAACCATGTCCTGGGTGCAGAGACAGAGGCTGCCTCAATGTTAAGCCAGATTAGATCAAATAAGCTTTATTACTTCATGGACAACCTCTGGCACATACTGGACATGTGAAGGAACATCAGCTCTCCCAAAACATATTAAGGACAGAGCAGAAGCTTCTTGGCTCTGGAAGGAGTCACCCAATGGCATTGCCAGCATTAAGATGAGTATAAATAAGCCCTACTTTACTCCAGCAACTCTTTCCAAACCATGCAGATATCTGCACTTGATTTCCCACATTTCAGCTATGTCTTCATCTGGATTTATGCCTGATATGTTCTTTAAAATTATATTATCCCACCTTTCTATTATCTAGACATTGTAGCCTCCCATTAGTAATAGACATTTCATTGTATTAGAAAGCTTTTTGTAATTTATTTTAACCTAAGGACAACTGATTCTCCCAATGTCTGTTCAGAGCTATCCTTTCTTTGCAGGGACTCAAGTCCACATGGGGTCCTAGTTGGAAGATATAAAGTATTTTGGTGCTGATGTTTTACAGCTTCTCCTAGGAAAGATCACCCACCTTGCACAGCCTAATTTTGTATGAAGGAGAAGAAAGAGAGAACAATAGAGAAAGTCAGTGAGGGACATGCCCAGGATTCTGCAGCACATAGGTAAAACAAGACCAAAACTCTGATTCCAGGCTCTGCTCCAATGCATATTTAATCATTTTATGTAAAATATGAAAGCCGGCACAGGAAGGATTTAGAGGGCTTCCAGCCCAGAAAATTCTGGCACTTTTCTGGAATGTGGTAAATATGGGGCAGTGAAGGTCTTTGAAGCCCAGCAGGGTGTGCTTCAATGCAATGCTCCTGAGGAAAAGCAGAGCTCCTCCTCCTTACCCTGGTCAATCGTGCAGGTAGGGGAGAGGAAAAAGAGGCTGAGTGTGCTCTGAGGAGAAGTCCCACTGCAGCCAGAGAACAAGGTAAGTGTGTTCCACTGCCTCTCTTGAGAGTCATGACAGGACCTCGATTAGAGGCAAAAACCTCATAGTTCACACACTGAGGAGATGTGCTCAGCAAAAATCTTGAGGGAGTCTAAAAACTTTAGCTATGGACACTGAAGTACCAAGATATAACATGCAATGTTTAGGATCTAGATAGCAGTTTAGTCATTTGAAGGAAACAGCCTTCCATACCCTTACTGTGGATAGGAAATACTAACAAATGAGGATCAAATCTGCTTCTCTGTGTTTGGGGCATATTCAGGTAATTTAACTGTCACATACCTTCTATTTATTCCCCTAAATGGATCTGCTGAAAGTCCTTATGCTGATTTATTTGTAGGCCTACGAAGGCCTCTCTAAAAAACTTTGTCATAGGAGGGCAGGAAAGCATAAATAGATCAACTCAAGCAAATTCTTTTTTTGCCAAAGCTGGACTTCTTAAATCGTGTTTTAGGCTTAAGAAAAATGCCTCTACATTCTTATTCTGAGTGCCTCTGATCTTCTTCGTGGATGAAGCACACAAGATGAATTAATTAGTGTGTTCTACATCTGGAGCAAGTCTCCATTTAGTTGCCAACACAAGTACCCAACACCAGTGGAGTATACCATGGTACTAGAGGTATTTATTCCCACAGGATACATGGGTATAGAACAGAACTTCTGACAGATATGCAGCCTTCTGGAGCAGCACGTGCAGGTTATTAAATTGTCCTGCAGTGCCTAAAACGGTGCCACTTTCCTATTAAATATAATTGAATCACACTAAATGTATGAAGGCAAAGAGTCTGCCACATGTGGAAGATCCAATTCAAACAATCTTGAAATAAGCAGCGTAAAACAACCAAGGACTTCTATTTTATTTCAATTACAGTCAGGTGAACTATTTCAAATTTTAGAACATTAAGTCAGAAGAATGTTTATTTGAATGCATTTACAAAAATCTGCAATTTTTATCCAAACTGATCACTAAAGTAGAAAGAGCAAAGTTTTCCCTAAATAAGACAAGTAGAATCATGTCCTTAGACTTGCACTGTTAAATTGAAAACACATGCATTGATGATAAGAATGATGATTAATAAAATATAAACAGCAAGCAAGTCCTGCCATCTTGGGAGCACGCGGTCTTTGGACAAAATCTACCATTTCATTGTCCAGCACAGAAACATCATCAAATACTTTTATTTTTCACCACCAAGCATAACTTCGTATTTCACCCACGCTGATTTGAATCCTGAACTTGAAAATGCATTTGTGTTTTTCATGGGCTTCCTTAACACCACGAAGGGTAACTCACCTTTAGCACCAGAGGAAGATGTAACTCTGCAAAAGCCCAGGTGGGAAACAATTTGGCTTTATACCCAAACATTGTAAGAGGCCAACACACAGCTCTGAGAATGGAAAGATGCCGGATGTAAGCCAAAGCTTTTAAGCCTGTTGTTGAACTGAGCCTATTTAGCCACCATTTCTTCTGCCACATAGGTTTGTAGCCTAAGTTAATCATCCTGCCATTTCACACATTTAGCCAAATTCCAGCGTGCAAGCATAAAAAAATAAAACCTTATGTATTACTAAATACAGCAGAAGTCTCATCTACAGTTTTAATAAGCTACAGGAATACATAATTTCAATCTAAGCTCTTTAGACAACATCAGGTACATCTCAGCAGGCTGGAATTTATAAGTTTAATTTCGCTTTCCATTTCATTACAAACAATTCAGTTATTTTTCCTTAAAAACAGTTCAGTGAATGTTTCTACTGCTTTGTATAATCACGGGACCCACACAAACAGTTGCTAAACTGAATTCTAAGGCTACAGCTGTACAATGTAGAGAAAACGTAGAGAAATTAGGCATTCTGCACTTTATTCTGTCTATACATGAACATATATGTGTGTGTGTGTTTGTGCACATATACAGGCATGAACACTAAAAATTGCTGAAAGGGAAAACTATGCCGAAACTGGAGAAGTTGTCCTCAAGCTGTTCTACCTAAGACCAAACAGTGGTTCCTATATACTCATTTCTACATGTGGAATAAACTATATGAAGTGAATGGTGACATATGGTTACTGACACCTCTCTATGAAAGAGAACGTACATATAAAACTATTTATAGCAACTATTTCCACATCTAGGAAAATCCTGATCCAACTGTAAAAAGTCATCTGAGGGAATGTGATGGATGGACAATGACTCAAACTATTTAAAACTGCACTGAGAAACTTCTGAAGGATTTACATATAACAGCGGAAAAGAATCAGTTTCTTTTTACCTATTTTCAAGCCGCCGTCTTAGGAGCATGGTCCTGTTGGGATCTTTGTCCAGACCTGGGCCTTGAAACAGCTCACCAAAGATCTGTGCTAAGCCTCCAGGCATTTCTCTCTTTAATATACTGAAGAAACTCAGAGCTACTCACACCACACCGACTGCTAAGCACCGAAATCTGGCTGCACTGAATCTAGCCTTAGGAAACTTAAGAAGTCATTTTCACTTCAGCTATAAATCCAGTCTTTGGATTGAGACAATTAAGGATTTGATGTTCAGCACGTCCAAATGAAGGACTGAGCACTGTGGCTTGCCAGTAATAACCCAATATATTGCAAGATAATAAAGTATCTTGTGAATACCAGAAAGCTCAATTATATTAAAAGCCTTCAGCTTAAGCAAGGCTATTTCCTTGATTTCTGTCTCTCTTTAAATTTCAGGCTGTGACAGTAACTACTTCATCATGTGCTGGTTGATCTCCTAAGAGCATTAAAGTACACAGTAAGTCAGACACAGCCATTTCAAAGATGCAAACAGGGAGGTAGAGTCACCCTATGCCAAGTTGTCCTGGAAATGTACATAAAATATGGTTTAATCATCATCATGATATAAGTAGAGGGATTTATTAATTTAGCTAGGTTTTATTAACATAACCATTGGTCTCCTAACTCTGAAATCTAATAACTGCTCTAGAACTGTACACGGGAATTTTAATAATTTTCATGTTAATAAGCAAGAGAATTTCAAATTAAAGTGCATTATTGCATTCCTTTTAGCTAATTAATTTTAGTGAAGTGATATGTAGTTCCAACAGAAAAAAAAAAAAGAAAAAAAAAGTGCCCTCAAAAGCTAGAAAAGAAAGTTTCAAGTTTGAAATTTCTTTCAAGCTTTAGTCCCATGTAAACTTGGACTCACCTATTAAGAACTCACTGAATTTCAAAAGACATTTGTGTGACCAATCACTCAGTGAGATTTCAAAAACAAATGTATAAGTGTATAAAAATAATATAATTTTTCATTATACTGTTGAATGCCTTCAAAATCCATACCTGAATTCTCAAGGAATCAATGCTTAAAGTAAAAGCATCTTCCTGTGTATTTCTCATCCATTTCTATTGCTTCTTGATCCCCCGAAATGGGGGGAACTGAAATGAATTACAGCACCCAAGTCCTTTCAGTGTGCTGAGTGACAAAGTCTTATATTCCTTTACCTTTTCTCACAGCTGAGCCTGACTCTTCACTTTACTTCTGATCATTCCACTCTCAGGTCACTGAGTTTTGATCCCCCCCAAACGCCAAAGACAATGGCTGTAGCGGGGTACCACAAAGGTGTATTTATAAATGAAAATTATTTTGAGTACCCGAGGTGCAAGAAGTCATTCCAGTGCAATGTTTCAAAAGGTTTCTACCTTATATTTACATTCTTTTCTCTAATTCTTATACAATCACCTACAACAGTGATCTGGATGGACGATACAAAGCTGTTAGGCATCAGCACAACCACTGCTGAAACTTAGAAGTTTGTTATAATAGCGAGCTGTGGTGCTGCATAACTAAAATAACCACAACATCTTAGAGCAGACCATGAAGCACATTTCCCATCAGAAAAGAGCCCTTAGCTTGACAAATCACCACAAAAGCCGTATAAAGGAACCCCATTCAGAGTTAATTTCAGTGTTATTATAAAAATCCAGCTTTCCTATCCACAGACAGAAGTCCTTTCACTCACAGACAGTAAGAGGGTAAGAACCAGCCTCACACAACCTTGGGGTCTGCAGAGACAAAGGCAGGCTGCGGCTGCCTTGACTGGCTCTGAAACCTAAAAATGGTTGTTGTGCACATTCAGGACATGGCAAGCAAGGAGAAGGGCTGGAGCAGTTAATTACTGAAAGCATCTCGTGCCTTCCCACAGTTCCTGAACCACGACAAGTTCTCCCCAAATCTGACAAAAAGTCGAGCAAAGGCTAAATTTACTACAACACAAAGAACCTTAACACTAGGGGCCTAGAAAGATGGTTCTTTATAATGCCAATAAAAACACCAGCCTTTCAGAATAGGTCTGCTATACAGGCACCACAGTGAGAGCCACATGACTAAAATAACCATCTCAGACCTTTGCAAATGTTTACTTTTACATACATGAAACTCAGGTTGCAGTGATTTGCTCTGCTTCTTGAAGATAGTTTGCAGCATGCTGTGCTCTGACCAGCACATCTGTTAATATTAGTAACTAGTTATTAGCAAAATGTGGCACCATGACAGGGATCTAGGCCGTCTTGGAATGGTCTTTATCCAAGTCCAAGCAGTCCGATGTTCTGCTGGTAAAATGAGAGGGAAAGAAAACAACAATAAAAAAAGTAAAAAGAAATTAGCACTTTGGGATGTAGTATAACAGGCAGAAGATTTCAGAAAAGAAATAAACCAGATATTTTTATACATTTTAACAGGGAAAAACACTTCAGTTTTGCTGCTGGCAATTTTATTTTCCATTTGGTTTTGAATACATGTAAATAAGGCCATGGCTCAGAACAAAGAGATTGGGTAGAGCTGAGAAAACAGGGTAATGTGTAAGCTCCTCTTTGATGTCGAGTGGTTCACTCAACAGGCAGTTCAGTTTGTCCAGAATCCAACTTTAACAGCAGCTTGATCAAATTCACGTGTAGTGAACCTGTCCCCTGGGTGTATTACTGACTGCTGAGGGATTGATCAGGAAAGCAAACTTCTTACCTGTTTTGTCACCAACATTTTCTTGTGTATCTGCTCCACTGTTTCTTAACACCAGAGTGTGTAACTGCCCCTAAAACATCAGAAAGAAGTGCATTTAAACCAGTGTTCTTTACATTTTTTATTAGGCTTCTGCTTTCAAAAACAGATTGGAAATTTGCCAATCAGATGCAAAGCAAGTTTAGAGAAACCAAATAATACCTATGGCTGTAGTTGAATGATCTAAATATTTTCCATGGTTCACAATCTACAGCTGTTGGCAAATAGTGAATATCACATATAAATACCCTTTATAAGAGATGTATCTTTATTTAAAACTTCATTCTTATATAAATAAAGTATTTCAGGAAAGTAATGTCAAATTGTTAACAGTGATACGAAGCAGTCTCCATGTGTCATTTATCCCTATTTCCATGCAAAAAATGTTGAAAGAGCTAAAACATTCTTGGCTTCTAAAGAAGAAACCATATTGGATCTCTCAGCTATTTCCTTTGGGAGGACATTAAAGTCAACCCTGAAACATCAACAGGACATCTAAGGAAAAGGAATGGTAAGAGAGAAATCAAGAAAAGAAATGATGATAGTTGTGGGGGTCTTGAAAGTTAGATAAACATTTCATGATTTAGCTGGCTTAAAGACACTAGCCTTGCTGTTGCCTGTAACAGTATTACGCTGCAGTCATCCTTTGTACAAATGATATCAGGCTATCTATTTTACTCTCTCCCAATTAAAAAGTTCATGTTTCTTTTCCCCCAAGACTTGCTGATAATAAGAAAAAGGAAATATTGAAAACAGCTTTTGAAGGTAACTTCAAAGTTTTCTTTTTGGCTGATAACACAAGATTTTTCTCCCACCAGTTCACCCAACCCCACCCTTCTTGTCAGCTCTTAAACATATTTTTCAACAATTCTTCTACTCATTGTTCATTAAATTTTCTCCATTTCCTCTGCTAGAACTCCTCTTGCTTATTAACCAGAGAATGTTCTTCCATTTTATAACTTTTTCAGAACTATCTGCTTTTCTGTCAGTTAGTCCTAAACCATGGTCATGGTCCTTCTACTCATCAGATGGCTCATGTTAGAAAACAGGAACACCCTATTTCCATGAACTGAAGATTACCCAGGGAAAATGCAACCCTAAATAAAGAGAAAATGATGTATTTTTCATTACATCTTTCAACTGTTAAAGAATGTCAAGCCTTTTTCGTGCTTGGCTCAGCAATAGGAAAGACACTAGGTAACTTGCTATTTATTATTCTTATACTTGGCAGATATGTTTAAATTTTTTTTCTTTTTTTTTTTTTAAAGCAATCTTTAATTGCTGTGACAAATTGACTCCAATGTTCAACAGAAGAACTGTTAAGTGGATTGCTTTGCTCATGGAAAAGGAAAGGTTGTGCAGAAGCAGGTGGACTTGAGTAAGAAACCTGGATGAGAGGGGAAGCAGTTTTCCAGCAGAGGGAAAGGCAAGTCATACCAGACCTGGCAGGGCCAGACATCAGCAGCAGCTGGCATATGAAGCCTCCAGAACCCAGTGATAACTTTTTGGGACATTTGCATAATCAGTGTAGGCAGAGAAGCCATAAGTGCTTTCCAGAAGTCTATCTAAGCATCTCAGATAAGCCCTGAGCCAGAGGATGAGTTTTAGGTCAGAATTCCTCTGGGGTAAACGCAGCAGTTTAGAAAGATCATTCTTGTTTTAGATGCTCTCTGGAGGAACAGGCCTTTATTCTCCAGAATATTTCAAAAGACAGATTCTCTTAACGCCTTGGACAAGAACCACAATGATCCACGAGCATCAGTCTGACTGGCCCCAAACTGTACCTCAGACATCTTTTGATTTTTTGTGGACTAGTGGAAATCTAATAACTTTCAGACATCCAAACCAACCATCTGCACAGGATGATCATCAACAATGTATTCCATGCCAGCTGGCCAAGCACAGCCTACACACCTCAGTCTATCTGTACATTTCCTTTCTCTTGAGCAACATTTGTCATGTAATATGAGGAAACCAGCTTGGTTTTTAAGGTTAGATCCAACCTCATCTAAGTAAACACGAGACTTTCCAATGACCTCAGTGGAATTTGGATGTGGCCCTTCACCTCCTTCTGTCTTTGAGATACAGATGAAGATTTTGGAAAATCCTCTGTGGCTCTGCATATCTTTTCAGCATCTAAGCCTAGTACCTCCGTTTACACAGAGCTGGATGGTTCACTGCTTCTCTTTCCATCTTCTTTTTTTGTTGTTGTTTTACTAATATATTAAATCCTTTAAACAGAGGCTTAGCGTACTTAATTTGTTTCCCTTTACTGACCTGAGCTTTTGAAAACCAGATGTTAGTTCTGAGCCACACCTTTATGGAATTTACACCTCATATCAACAGTACAGCATTGCTCCTGTTGCTGGAGAAAACAGCTGAGTGACCAGGTCTGTACCTGCTGCAGACAGACTCCACTTTTAGAAAAAATAATAAATAAAATAAACACTTATCTTTCATGATTTTTTTGAAATTGTACCGAAAATCTCCTGGAGTATCGAAGCTAGTATCCATGGCAACATAATATTTGCAGGCTCGAATCATAAAGAAGATGTAAATGACTGTGTGACTTCAAAACAAATGTCTAATTCCTTCGAGCAGGGAATTCACAAGACACATGGTTCAACAGGTATGAAACCAATGAAGGTATGTGACTATGCTTTCCCTAAGTTGATGTATCTGATATTAATCTGAAGGATATAATATCGGCTGCCCTTTTCTCCCACTTCCCTCACTATAGTACTTGAGATAAAATACTTTAAAACATATTTATTTCTCTTTTAAACGTGTAAGTGAAACAGGAATAATTTTGGAACATTCTTCTGACAACTGTTCCATGTTGTTTCTTTCTTCCGAAGCAGGGCTGCCTTTTCTGCAGTTTAGTTTTCCTCTTTATTCATATTTCACTCATGGAATTTGGGGCAATGCATAGAAACAACATTTTCTGAGCTGTTTTAAATAGTACAGGCTTCACAATTTCTCTCTATACAATAATGTCCTTTGGTTTCATTTGGAATCACAAATATGCTGAAGGACAGATATGTCCCTAACTAAAGTCACCAACCAGTGCTCTCTGATACAGACACTTAGAAGATTACTTGGGTGCAGTGCCCAATCATGAATACAACCTCAGCCCTCAGTAAATGCAAGGTAGTTGTGCATGGTTTCTCTGAACTTCAAAACACATATTTTTCAATATTGCACCAAAATATTTTTTTAATCTCCTACTTTAAACTTTTTAGGACAAGAGTTCTCTCTATTTATTTCAATTACATCATAATAAATATAATAGGTTTCCAATCTTATTTATAAGACTAACTGCAGAGCAGTGGAATTACTAGAGTTCCTATTGTAATAAAATAAAGCTCTTGTAATCTAATAGATTATAAAAAGACTACGACATGCTTCAAAACATCAGTTAACCAAATGTTAAATCAATGGATTTTCAACCAAAGCTTTTTTCCCCTTGCATCATTACATTATCTTATCTGGTCCCTTAACTGAAAATATTATTTAAAAAGCTCCTAAACACTAATTGGGTCATGAGCTCCAGACCACAGAACAGTGAGTCTTGGGCCACAGTTCAGAATGGGCTACCCTTCAGTGCTTGAACTTTGTCAGCAGCTGGCTCAGCAGAATTTGCAAGAGAGTTTCATTTTTTCTTCCACATTTCTCAAAAATATTTGTTTCTTGAAGATCATCAGGTCATGAATGAAAGGGAAAACAAGGCAATATCAACTGTTAACAAAGGAAATATTTTTGTGGTTTTAAACTCTGTTACTAAGGTATTTTATAATCTTCTACCACTGTAGGGAGAATGAATCTTTTTTTATCTATTCTGTCAAGACATTCTTCATGGAAGAATTTAGATATATAATTGGTAGAGAAAACAAAAAATAAAAGCCTAATACTCCTCTGGTTTTCCTGAAGACTGATCCAAAGCTATTACAATTTTCGTGTCAAAATCCCTTATGTGTGCAAAATTATGGACTGTGTTATATCAAAGACATGTTCACTGCTCGCCAAAAGCAATAAAAGTCCAGTATTGTTTAAAACACAGAAATAAAGCAGAAGCTTAGAAGTGGAATAATTGACACTCTTGGTTAAGAGGTACAGAACTGAGGCACTTCTAACCTTTGTAGGAGCTGGTAGTACTTAGCATCTTGATTTATTAATCACTTATTCCCTAAAAATCATCCCCAAGAAAGAATTTTCAAGTAGTTTTGAGGTGAAGGATCAAATTCAATCTTCGAGCATATGGAAATAACTCCAAGTTTTACTATATATTACCCCACAAAATAACCTAAGTGATCTCAGCCTGTTCTGCAAATGGGACTTGGGTACCCATATTTCACAGACAGTAAATATTATTCAGGACCCAAAGGCCTGAGGATATTTTGGAAGTTGTCTACCTGTGCATTGACTTATACTTTATTCCAGGCTCTGATTCTTTCTGAAGTTATGGGTATAGGAATTTACAATAAATGATACTCTAGTTATCTAAATTCTGCTAAATGCAAAACAAACTCCTCTACACAAACATCAGATTTGTTCAGTCAGGTTATTCACTGTCAACCTAAAGAAAGATTTCTCTGAACTATTGACTATTTTCCTCCCAGCTGGACCAGTTGCTGTAATAGAAGGTGTTACATTCTTTTGATCAATGGACTGGGCAGACCAACTGTGAAGAGCAGAGAGGAAAATGAGCTCATATGTGTAAGAGGTATCTCTGAAGAAATATTTCCAGATACATAAAGGCAAAGTTCTCCATCCCTGCAAAAAGGACATCAGTAGTGGTACCTTCTTTAAGTTTCTCTGTGTAGCTTTAACAAGAGAAAACAGGCAGTGAGAACAGGATATTATTACTATGGATGCAGAACTAACAGCACATTCGTGTTATAGATAGGGAAAATTACTGTACAGAAAAACAAATAATAGAAATAGAAAAAAAGATTCTAATAACTGGGCTCGAATGGACTTCTTTATGCTATAAATTATACAGTATATGTTCTAATAGATGTATTTCTTGGCTAAATTGCAGCTATAAACAGAAAATATGAATTCATTCTGCTGTTTGACCTTTGCACTTGAATTTAGCAACATTCCATAGGAAATTCTTGCTTACAAATCAACACAAGATCAAAATCACATTTCCCATTTCTCTCAATGTTAGAATCTTTACATGCAACTCTGAACTATTTTTTTCTTTTACAGATATGCACATTATTTTATATTATGTAGGAAAAGAAATTCTTTGGAAGTGCAGGTCTTGGGTGTGTCTGGTACTTAGTTTGTCTACTTTGAAGGGCTTTTCAAGGGCTGTGTCTGACTGATGGGTTTCTGCCCACAGTGAACTGAACGTGAGGCAGATCGTCCTCCCAGCACATGTTCTCCTCTTTCAACATGTGCTTGCTCTGGGACAGTTATTTGGCATAAGCCAGCTGAAATGAAAGAATAACTTGTGAAAATTTTGAAGCCTCAGCTTAATGCCTTTTGGTAACAACGTTTGAAGATGACAAAACCAGTTGGAACAAGGTGGAACACCAAGCATTTTAGAACAGCAATTTGAACCTCACTGTCAGCCACATGGATGTTGGTCCTTATTAGCCTTTATAGCTTGATTGGGTAAATCCAGAGTAAACTAATGGATGCGGAGTGACTGTGAGGTGTAGTTCTTAATTAAACAAATTTCATGTAAACGATGCATTCAGCAGTGGTATATTTAAACATTAATTCATATTTGCACAAAAAGACAGACTTCGCAGGCTGTCCAAGAAAATCTCTCTGACAGTAATCAGGGAGAAATAGAAAAGACATAACTTTATATCTATCAAAATATATATATGCAGCAAAAAGAAACAAATAGACAATAGATAAAACCAAAGAAAAGCAAACCTGAAGATTTAGAAGAAACAAGGGCTCAAAACATCTGTTTGTCTGTTTAATTCAATCGAGATCACAGTCATTTTTTGTATATGTCTTAACTTCAGATTAACTTTTAGAGATCCCAAATCTCTGGATCATTTTCATTTTGGCTTCTTTTGTCAAGTGTGGAGACTTGAGGGCAGAATCAGGCACAGCACTTAGAGACACACCACAATTATTTACTAGCTAGTGCATATAGGCATAGGCCAGAACAAGTATGTTGTGAGGAAAAGCTATGGCTTGCCTTGGGGTAGGTGCTGATACATGGCAGGATATAACATAAAATACATTCGCACACAGCAGTACAGTCACCTGAGGATTGTCTGCTAGTCATATTGGCACGAAGGAAGTGCAGAAGTGTTAAGTTCTGCTGTTCTTTGAAATAAACTGATCCTCAGTATTGCTGATCATCATCTGAATCTGCCTCCTTTCCTCAGATTTTATACCTTTTCCTGCTGGTGTTCTTCTTCTGAATAATTGACTAGTAACTCATTATTAACAGAGCAATCCCACTGCTTTGCTTCCACCTCCTTATTACGCAGAATTTACTGCACTATGTGCTCTCTCACAGGTTAATGGCAACAGCTGCTGCTCAGTGCTTGCTGCACCTGGACCACGAGCTGAACCTCCTGAATGTAGAGCCAGGTCACACCACTGGTTGTGTCCAGCGCACATTCAAGTGGAAAACTTCAATCTGCAGTTGACCAGGACACTGCATTCCCTCTAGCACCGCTATGTGCTACCTGACTACTTGATCTCTGCAATTCGTATTTATAGATGAAATCACATTCCAGCCATGTGCTCCATGCTCTGCGTTGATGCCTTAACTGATCTCTCTCAGCAGAGTTTCTGTCCTTTATCAGACTTTATCAACTTTATTGTAATTATAGTCAGTCACAGCAATCTGTGCCTGCTGGCACCACTGAGCTACTCATCAGCAGGGAGGGATTCCTGCACTCAGCTGTCCTCGTTTGCAGATGTGTCACACAGCTGTTCAGAGCAGTAACTCAGAATCTGTCAGCTACTAGGACACACATATTTTCTTTAGCCACCAAACTCCAGATGCCGAGGTGAAAGTTTTAGGTATTTCAGTCTGAAAATGTATCACAGGGTAAAGTCTTCCTTGCAAAAAGTACATTCATGTAGTAAATCCAACCTGCCTTTCCATGGAGGACTGGGAACCTTTATCAAAGCATGATGACACTAATCCACTGCTGAGCTCACTATTTTTAAGTTTTCAGTCTTGTTTTAAGAGGAAAGTCTGGGAGATACAAAGCTGGATTTCATCCTAGACATTAACTCCTTAGTGTCAGTGAGGTTCTGTGCATTTTATGGAGCTCTGACATGGCAGATAAAGAAAGTCCCTGTGGAATGGATACAGATGAGAATTATTTTTTTTCTTTCTCCTGCTTTTTCCATTAGCATTGAAATGCCTCAAAAATCAGAAGAAAAGATCCACTAACTGTCAACAACTATTTAAAGACTCCTTCTGCATGGATCATTTGTAGAGCCATTAGAGCACGTCTGTCACTTAACTCCATATTGAGAGCGCAGCCTAACATAATTCCTGCTAGCTCAGGGTTTGGTCCCCTAAGTGTTCATTCTGGATTGCACAAAAAGCATTTGCACACAATGTGACTGGACCTGATAGGAAAAAACTAAATGCAGAATCTCAGGAGGGGAAAGAATAATCATCTCAGTCTTTTCCTTCAGAACCTCTTAAGAAGTACTGTAACACCCTCACCTATAACTTGGGCTCAAAGAGACAATTGTTTCCTTTCCATACACTGAAAATTTGTTGCCTTTTTTTTCATCCTTTTGCTTTGGCTTATTCTCTTTAAACACCCAACAGGTCACTTGACAAATTTTAGTTTCACTTTGATAAAATACCAAAAAACGTTTTTCCAAACCACACTTGTTCTTTGCTTCAGAACAGTAGCTTATCTGCATTGCTATTTAAAGACACATGAGTTAATCTAAATGGTTACAATCAGAAACTGATCAAGCACTGGACTACTACTTCATGCAGCTGCAATGAAGCAATAAAACTCAGAAATGTCCAGAATTTTTCCTTTCTTACAGTTTTCTCCATGCTTATGACACATTCATTGTTATTGCAAAAGCCTTTTGTTAAGGACAAAAAGGTTGCTTTTTATTGTTGCTTTGTTATTTTTTTTTTTTCTCCTTGGTACTGTAATAATAGTACCAACTACCTTCTACCTATTCTATTTGATGCACATACAAAAATAAAATCAACTTCTGACTTTACACTTATCTTTGCAACATGCATATTTAGTATCATCTAGCTATGGAATTCTCTTTGGTTTATTTCTTTGAAAAGCGATTTTAACAAATATTCTTTCTGTGCTTTTCTATGTCATGCAAGTCCAGCCCCCATGGAAAATCATTCAAAATGTCCTATTAGGTGGAAAAAGTTCTGACCTCAGCACAGAACTTAGTTCCACAAAACCAAGCCCTATTAATTGTTATTCTTGAGTATAGCAGCTGCTTCCATAGACTCATATATTTTTTTTCTGATGAAATTTAGAGTACTGTCTCAGGAAGACCTGGAAGGTCTGTTTAAATGCCCATTCTGTGAGTTAAGAGGTGAGTTAAAAGCATCAGCATGACAAATCCTCTTTCTCCCTCTGTGTGCTCTCTTGCTTCTTAAGAGCAAAATTTCCTCCTCCCCACTCATGGTTCCAATACACCAGGTATTGATCTGATACTGTTTTCTATTTGAGAACAGGAAATAAAAGATTTTCTGAGTTGCCTTGGCACCTCTAAGATCTTGTTTTCAATTTGGACCTGCAGACATAGTTTGCCACCTTGTGGCAAATGGTCTTTTAAGAACTATGAATTTCACAAATCATGTCATATTCCAAACATTTCTCGCTATCTAAGCCCGCGGTACAAAACAGCAGTCCTTAAAACATGGGCCATCTTTTACTTAAATAAATAAATAAATAAACAAATTACTTTTTTAAAAAATTATTTTTAAAGTAATCTCTCAGTTTAACTAATTGAAGTACACTCCTGAAACCTGTAGCCAAGGAAAAACATTTAAGCATTGCTCACACTAGCCTTGGCAGCCATATAATCTATGTAGGCTGCTGACAGATAAGTAACTAAAGGCAAAGTCTTTTGTGCAAGTATGGCCTTAAAAAGAGAAAAGCTCTTCTCTTAAAATCAGCAATTATGGTTAAACTATCAGCAAAGACCAAGGATTACAAGTAGCTGATATTTCTGTTTGGTGATAAAACCATGAATAAACACTGTAAAACTGGTTTAAGTAAACCAGAAATAAAAGTACTGCAGAACTATTTTATGTTCTTTTCCAGTCATTTTATAGAGAAAGACCACCTTGAGTAGATTTATGTGTATTCAACCTGGATGGTAGAAACAAACACTTCTCTATCTAATCAGAGCTACAGCTACCCCCATCCTGAGTATCTGTTAAAGACAGTAGAATCTGCTTCCTCTTTCTGGGCTATTTACTACTCAAATAGTCAATAAGAAATCCTATAAAGAAGTGTCTTGGACACAAATCTGAAATGTAAAAGACATAAAATACATTGCATTGGGAGAAAAGGTGCTCTGAACCTCTGCTCACCATACGCCAGAGGAGTTCTCTGGAGACTGAGCATGAGCATGTGAGAACTGCTGCCACCCCTGCTTGATGAGTTATTCCACAGAACCTCTCCTGTCCACCAAATTTTGGTTCTCTTCATGCTATTGTCACAACCTGGGCAGTGATTTGAAGAGTTTTAAGTCACCTTAAATACTCTTCTGTGAATTAACTGGGAAGAAAAAGCTATGTTCTTAATTGGCCAGACTATTTTTGCTAGTTTACTTGTTTGTTTGTTGGTTTGTTTGGGTTTTTTCCTTGTTAAAAGGTTAAACTAGTTATGGCAATGCCAGGATTTGCTCAGATTTTATATCTCAAGCTTCGGGCTGATTTGTCTTCTACTTTTTCCAAACACAGATTCAGTTTTGCCTAGAAGTTTCTTTTGGCTCACAGATCTCATCCAGGGAATCTTTTTGTTTCATATGTTTCACTGCTTTGATACAGCCTCTGAGGCATAAGGCAGATGTGAATGAGAAACTCATGTGGCTTAGGCTGAGTAGTGATTTTCAGTGGGTTTTATGGTCCTAACAGATTAATCTCCCAATACCAACAGCAGGAGAGGATAACCAACTCTGTTTCACATAGAGATACTCTCAAAAAAGAAGAGCAGAGCAGTACTTCATTGAAAAGGGCTTCCCTCAACTACAAATATAGTGTTTTCATCAAATTTTTAATATTAAGTCGTAAAGGACAACTGGAAAACTGTCCACAGAGTAAAGAGCAATTCATGTAGTTGCTTCAATGGGGCACAGAATTCCATGACAAATCATTGAGTGTCTCTGTAGCATATAATGTGCTAGCTTGTTTTGGGGTGTCATAAATCGTAGTTCTCTGGATGACTTTTTCTGCCTGTACTTAGGAAAACTTCCATTTCTATTCTGAACAAGAGATGAAATCAGACCACACAGCTGTTTCTCAAAGGCATGGATCTCTGCAGTCTCTCTCTTCTTATGAGCAGAATGTCTTTCCTGTCTCCTCCTCCCCCTTACTGTATGAATATCTAAATATTTGGATTGCTTTTTTTTTTGCTTGTACTTCAAAGCTATATTGACATGTTATCCTGTTTCATATCACTTTATGGGCTGATAGAGTCATGCCAAGACTGCATCTCCTCTTTCACTCTGTTTTCTTTTCCTCTAGAATGCAGATCCAAGCCCCTCTCTCTGCTCTATCTAAGGAGCAATTGATGCAATTGCAAAATAGTGGAAACTAGGTGGCTTTAGCTTTCCTAATTTCCAGGAGCTATAAGCCAGACTAAATTCCTAAGTAAGTTTACAGATGCCTTAAAATTGTTTTCACTTGCTGCAGCTATTTTGAAAATCAGGAATACTTAACGCACATGTTAACACAGACATCGACATTATCTAGGTTCAAGATATAAGAAATACTCCACTATTTAGCAGTAATGAGGCTGAAAATCTGCCCAAAGTGGATTGATTTCTTTCCTCCCTTTGTTCTCCAGAAATCTTTTTATTCCTTTGTGTTTCTATCACGTGGCACTCAAGAAGAAGACAGAATATCTCAGCTCTGTCATAAAAACACAAGGGTTCAGGCTCAAGAGCTTCCTGATGCCTAAATTAACTAAGTTTAATCTAACAGCAATTCAGCCATATCCTGCTAAGCTACTCTGTTCTTCCTCTGTGTAAGTATATAACTGCATCAAGACAGCCAGTAGCACTAAATAATAATTATTTTTTAGTAACATTTAATTTGACTTTCTTTTTAGAGCTTAAAACAAGGACAATAACATTCTAGCATGCGGTGGATTGTAACAACTTTGCTTTTACACTGCAAATCCAAAATTTTAAATAAATCAGAAGTAAAACATCATTTTAGGAAGATGAAAGCTGAAATTTCTTGTAAATCTGAGATCCAGTGCTTCAAAGAAAAGGGCAGGGGGAGCATCACTTAATGCCATGAAGCTTCAATTAAATTATGGGAGCCATGGAAGTTAAAAAATGCAGTACCTAATCCTTTTTCTTACCTATCTAAAGTGCCAGCCTTTGGGCTAACATGGAAGATACTGAGCTCTTAACTCACTCAGGAAAGGCAAGTGCCCGATTAGGAGTAAAGTGCTGTAACAGCAGCTAAGAAGGAGCAGCTGCAGAGAGCATTACTGACACACAGATGGTTTCACTGAGATCTCTTCCCCTCATGCTCCAACACAGGGGTGTAAACTACCTTTGGGGGAACAGCAGATTAAAGCTGGTCATCATTGCACGAGTTTGTATCACTGAGCATCCCTTTTGGAAATGCCTGAACAGAATTTATGTTCCTTGCCAATTACTTGATTACTAAACCAAATCAACTTCAGGATTCTAGAAGGTGTCCAGTGTTCAGACAAAATACACTGCTTATCATCTGGGAATATTTGCATGCCTAAGCCTGAGTTTTTGAAAATTATTTTCATGAAAATCTATTCTTGCCTCTTCAGGGTGCAGAAGAGGCAAGAGATGCTGGTGGGCAGGGTTAGATGAGTTCCTTTGGCATGTAGCCCTGTAATATTATGAGGAGGTTCAAGGGTTTTTTCAATTAAGAGAAAACCGAGAAACATTTTTTTTTAGCAGACATTGATTAAGATTTTCATCCAAAGGGCTGGGCTTAACTCATCTATTAATTTAGTTAAACAATCCTGTCTACATTCCAGAAACTCATCTGAATTTTTCCCGTAAGCAAACTGAAGAGTATTTGAAAAATGTAACTTTGATTTCATCAAGACTCTTTTATTTTTAATCTTAAGTGAAAAACTCAGCCCACTTTTTAAGCATAAACTTTAGACTGGGATCTAGACAAATACACGTAGGTGGTCATTTTATCAAAAATCAACCCAAAACCTCAGGCATGAGCACCTTTAGGGAGTTCAGATTCATGCTTGAATCCAAATGGTGTGGGTTAGGCCCTCTTTAACAGATACACACCCATTAATTGAGAATCATCTCATGCTTCTTAGAGGGAACCTTTGAGGGATGTAATATCATATCTTCCTCTGTCAAGGAATAATGGATGTTAAAAGCCATTCAACCAGCATATAAAGGCTTACGTTTTCTTCTTTACACTGAATACAACTGAGCTTTTGTGGGTTCCTGCAGGATTTTGTGGGTTTCCTTATTACAGAAAAAAATAATTTTTTTGGAACCCTTGGAGTAAAGTCAACAGCCTCATGTATGTAAAGAAAACTGTCTTATCTGACACTGCAGGTGGCTATTTTAACTTCACAAGGGCAACATGAGGCTTTTGCTGACAGTATGCCTGTCCATGTGTATTCCTAATTTTGCACTTCCTTTTTCCTCCCAGTGAAACCAATACTTTATTAAAGGAATTCAGCAGGGGAGTGGAAGTACCAAATATAATTAAGCTTCTACCCGTTTTGTGAAAATGGATGACCAGCTACAGCAAGAAAAACTATATGTAATGCCTAATGGAGGTAAAAAGGAGATGTTCATGCTCATGCATCTCCCACATGGGACAAGCTTTTAAGCAGGCCAGCCCCAGACAGGGGAAAAGTTTCAAATGGAGCCTGTGCTTTCTTTGACTCTGAAGTCAGTCAGGCATGCAGCAGAAATATATGGAGCACAAGACTTCCTTATTTCCTGTGCCTGTGGAAGTCCTTGTTTAAGTAATTAGTCTTCATGACTGTATACTAATAGCTTATATAAAGAGAATGCTTCTGATACAGTTGTTTTTTATGCAAGAGCAGATGAAACAGCAGTTGTGCAAGAGATTTCCCTTTGTGAATTAACCTAACAACTGCAGGGTCAATTACCTCTTATCCTCCCATACACTGACGTGGAACAGCAGCTGTCTCTTGTGTTCTTGCTGCCTGCAAGGCATAAGAGTATGTGATAGGTACATTGTTTTAATTAGCACTCTTGCATGGACTTGCACTCAATTAATGTTAGATTTAGTGCACGATGAAGCAGCTTGAGAACTGTCAGAAGGAAGGCAGCTGGGCAAGGATGCTGGTTTGATCTCTTGCATACCTTGAATCTACCAGGAAAAGGTCCGACTTCCTTCTAACGAGCATTGCCAATGTGCCTGGTGTCCTAAGTATGGCTCATTGCTTTTCAGTCCCATTTCCTAAAAGTCTTGGCTGAGTGATACACCTCATTATGCCCTGACATGGAAAAATAACCATGACTGTTTCTTAAATTTCTGAAACAAGTTCTGTGGGAGACGTATGATCTGAGAAATGCCTCAGCAATGCTTTGGCTCTTCAACTGTGTTAGGATACCACAACATCCCACAGTTTACCCTAGAGGCATATGCAGCAAGATATTCTTGCTGAAAGATGTTTTGTGGTACTTTTTTTGGTTTGCAATATGGTCTCTTCATTGTGAAGACCAGAAATCTGTGCAAGATAATTTGAAAGCATAATTTGACTTTTTTCTCTGTATATTCACAAAACATAAGGGCATCTCTGAGGTATGAGTTCCAATTAAGGATATACAGAGAAATTTTCATGCAAATAAATTTTGGGATGTCTATATAAGAAAGCAACCAAAATACTATCAAGTAAATTAGCTGCAGTGTGAGATAATAGAGAAAAGGTTTTCCTCAGAGATGCTTCTTAACAGTCTTCCCATCTTTTCTCTCTCATAACATGATTTCTCTTTTTTCTAGTTTTTTTTTAATATTTCAGATGTATTTTTCCAAATATAAGTCTTTTTATGGGGTACCAGATATACATAAGAATCTTTTACTGTTCATGACACTTCCATCAAATCAATTTGTGTCATTCTTGGAAGAGGCAGCCTTTTCCTTTCTGTCTCTCTCACAGTTGCAACTGATTTACCATCTCTCTCCTTTTCCTTGGCACTTATGGTTTTGTAATCTAAAAATCCCTAGTCCCAGCCTTTTCTGGAAAGGTGAGTCTGGCTGTGAACACAACTTCTGAAAAGAAGAAAAAGAAAAATTAAGAGCAGAATAGTCCCTAGACATAAAAAAAAAAAATTTAAAAAAAGAAACAAAACAAAAAAAAACCAGAAAACAAACAAACGAAAATAAGAAGAAAATAAAAAGAGAGGACTCTCTCTCCCCTGGCATGTCTGTCATAGCCCTCTATGTTCCATTGTAATATTAAGGCCTTCATTTTAGAATATCTAAATCAGTATTCCCCAGTGAGCAGGACACTAGCACCTTTCACCATGACAGCAGCACTTTCCTGAAAGTGTTCCTCCATACTCCTTCAAACACACATTCCTTTTCCCCTATTAGCAAATAAATCTGTCCTTTGAAAATATAGAAGGTTTTCTGCTTTAATACTTCCTTCCTCCAGTATAACAAACAAAAGACACAGCTTTCCATTGTCTGAATGATGGCAACTATTTTAAAGAACATTAACAGGATTTTTCTGAAAGCATATATTATTACTCTGCTACTGGTGCTTTTAGTCTCATTATCAACAAAACAAATCATTTTTATTCAACTCTATTTATACATGTGGTAGACCAAGAGAAAATGTTTTTAAAAAGGCTCAATGAGGTGTTACTTAAATGTGGTTTTCAGCTTTAAGTGATTTATTATCTATAAATTGAAAGATTTTAGTCGAGAAGGCTGTAGGACGCCGCACTCTTCCTCCTCCTTGCAAACTGTCTTTGAGCTAAGATTACAGCAGGTGAAAGTTCTAATGTCTGTTCAACAGATCTTATGAAATAATTACATCCAGGAACCATTTGTTTCTCATTAGATCCAAGATTGAAGGAGCAAAATATTTTGAAGGAAGGAAACTTCCCTACCCCAAGAAACATCCCACATCCACACACAAATACCCTACAAGCGAGTTCTTTCTCACTCCAATAGCTGCTTAGTAAGCACACAAACCCAACTTCATGGACCTACCACTGTTTTTTAAAACCCAAGATCTTTTCATGTCAGGGTGCATTATTAATTTATTATGTGTCTCAGTCTTCTTCTGCCTTCCAGTATTTTTCTTTCTACCGTTTTTAATAGCTCCAATTTGTTTTTGTGGTTTCAGATCTCTGCCTATTTTTTCTCCATGTTGTCTCCAGTTATTCCTACTAGCACTGCTCTGGCTCTCCTGTATGGTGAAGGATCACTATCACCAGACTGACAAGTAGTTTCAGAAGAGGAAGAAAGTACATATAGTATTTTATAGTCATGATCCCTGCTTTCTTTTGTTTGTTTTACTTTGTGTAGATGATATTCTTCAGAAATTCTTTCTGGCCTGGAAAAATCCCTCATAAATCTGCCCCAGGAGATCCTGTGTAAATCTCAATAGACCAGCCATCACAGAGTTGGCTCAGAGCTTCACTTTTTTCTCCCCTAAAATAAATTTTTCTCTTTTCTGAGGCCTTTGCTTCATTTTCTGTGACCAGAGATGTTGCCTAAGTGTGAAAGGAAAAGGAAACTGTCAACAACTCAGACTGGGTGTATAATTGGCAGCAGAACATTACATTTCTCAAGTGAAAAATCTCTTTTTTTTCCAAAATACATGGCAACTGTAGACCCGACATCAAGACTTATGTCTGGAATGGCAACCTTAGGAATGCCTTAAGGGTCAGCAACTACCGAGATTTTCTCTGATAATCAGATAATTAATTCATGAGAAACTGTGGGAGTAACTTATGAGGATTCTAATGAATATCTGTCCGTATCTTCAGGTGCCAAATCCAGTCCCATGCATCCTGCTGGTTCCTAACAAACCTTGAAGTCCAAGCACTGTCAGCACCCTCTAAAATTACGTGAAGGCTGACATGGGAAAGTGACTCTGATGTTCTGGGATGTATTTGTATGAATAGCAAGAAGAGACCATAGGAAGGTATTTCTTTTGTTTATTATTAACTTGTTAGATGTCCACTGAAAAATTACTAGCAAAAAAGAAGAGAGGCTGAAATTTAAAGGTACAGATTTGTTTGCCAAAATTTCCTAGTCATCACTGAGATTCACCTTACGTAATCACTATTTTAACTCCCTGAGTTTCAGAGATGCCTCAACTCTGTAGCTCTCAGATGGTTTTAATTACAGATACCCAAGAATAATTATGGTGAAAGTAGTGCAAGAGCACAGTTCATGGTGGCCTTTGAGATGTAGGTCTAGCCAGTACAAAAAGAAGCTAAACCCAGTCCTTTTATATCCTACCATCAAGAAGATGGGTAACAGATGTTGAGAACTATTAATATACACTTCAAGGGTATGAAGGGTGGTGTCCTTCCATCACAAAACACATCAGTATTGCTGTGGCTCATTGTTTCATCTTCTGCTATGAACATTTTCATTGTTTAACCACCTAATCTGGACTTCTGCTCCTTATGGAAGCTTGGCTCAAGGATTTTGAGAGATGAAGCAATCTCTGGTGCTGCAGAGACAGCTGCAGCACTGCTACTCCAGTATCTTCAGTCTTACAACTTATGGAAATTTGTGTATCTATCTAGCCTGTTTGATTGGTATATTCCTCCATCATCATAGTGGAATCTTTTGCGTCAAAGACAAATTTTGTCCCTTTCCTCGTAGGCAATCCTCCCTTCTTTTGTGTTTCGTTCCTCAAGTAGGGAAAAATGGTGTAGTTAATGAGGACAGGAAGTGCAGAGACCAAAAGCTTGGGTTTGCTTTCCTTTCCTGCTATGATTTCTCCTGCTTTCATGGTCACATATGTTTCAGTCCCTTCTATGGTTAGCAGGGTGTCCTCAGGACAAATACCTTACAAATTCTGTGAGTTGGTAGGAAACAATAGTAATACAGAGGGATTTCAGATTGTTTTATTCTGTGGCCAACCCTACAAGTTGGGAGTTTTTTCCTCATGTGAGACTTCTTCGGTTTGCTACTCTCCACCCCAATAACTTGAAAAACGTAAGAGTTTCAGACTTACTAAAAAGCAAAGTTTGACAGGAAAAGGTCTACCTTTTGAGTGTTCTGAAACATCTCCTCCCTCCCCCAATGCTCGGGTTGCATGAGGTGAATATCCTGTGAATTTAAATTACCTTTATACCATCTGCAGGAGAAGACACTGTCAGGAAACTCAGTCACCCAGAAGAGACCTGTTACTTTTGGGAACAAAAATCTTTTCCCTGAAAAGCTTTATTAAACTGTTCCAGTAAAGCACATTTTACCAATTATTTTTCCATATAAAAAAGTCTCATAAAGACTGTACATTGCAGATCCCTTATCTGTCCTCAGATAAGGATTATTGTTTGCTATAGGACAAAACTTTGTAGAAGTCCTTTGCAAATACATCTGTAGCATATGATGGCTGTTTCTATTTCATTATGAAGAACAGGGATTGGGAAGTCTACAAAGAAGGAACATCAAAGATATTTTTTGCTGGTAGTGCAGTAGGTCTGGCCAGAAATGTTCAGTTTGCTAACATGATTAAACAGTGGTTAGGGACTGCTTCAGTAGGAGTACCTGACTGCTTAGTACTCATGACATATGCTCCTTTTCTAAAACAAATTTAGAGGATCTGAGATTTGTCAGGGAACTTTTGTCTCAGATAAATACTGAGAAGGAAATAATTAAATCATTGCTGTAATGCTGCTGTAGTTAGCAAGGCTTGGGAACATTGCAAATGGTGTTCAACTAGAAGCTAAAGCAAAGACATTATTAAAATAAATTATTCTACTTGTGAACTTAGAGCTGAAAAAGTGCCACAACAGTTGCTGACGGAAGAAAAAAGCCAGTATAAATGGAAGTAAAAAGAAATTAAAAGGATATACAAGAGTGATGAGACCTCAGTGTAGCTGACCACAATTTTATTTTTCTTCCTCCTTCAAGGCATTACTTATTTGAAATGGAGATTAATGTCACACAGCCACCCCAGTGTCTATTTTCCTCTTCTCCTATCCTGCATAAAAGATCCTAAGATCACAGTTTTGTGAGAAAAAAGGGCCACGGATTCTGTCAGTTCTTTCATTTTGAATATTCCCTAATTATATTAAATTTTGGCAATTAGAGAATTGGGACATGAAATTTAGAGATACACTCTTTCTTCTATCAATATACAGGACTCAGAGCAGTCACTCGGAGGAATAAAGCAGTATAAGGAAAGCAAGTAATTTGCCTTGCCTCTCCCAGTTTGGATCTTTGATATTCTTTAATGCGATAGTCTAAATAACAAATATACTTCGTAAGGAGTTTGAGGAAAGAAGAGAAGGAATCATTGAATCTGGAGCAGAGATCACACAAGCCTCAAGTGGGAGTAATTCTGCAGAAATCTGGTCTTACTCCGTAGTGTGAGGAATCAGAATCCTGTGACCTGAATGCCAAAGCTAACAAACCCTATGTAATCTTATTTCTTTTACATGCACCGGAACTCGAGTACTTTTCAAGGACTTTTTAAAATCAGTGCTCAATCCCATTCCCCAAAACCTGTCACAAGCCTCATTCCCTGCTCCTTCAGGCTGTACTTCAACCAGCATCAGTCCTCATGCAGGCATTTAGGGACATTTACAGCCACTCGCCGAGCCACAGAAGGCACAGCCTTTAGCAGCCGATATCATCACTTTCAGATTAGTGCACTGAATGTGTGAGGAATATTACCTTGATGATCCAATCCAATCACAATCATATTCCTAAGTCCAACCCCTTGCCTATGCCCTACCGACACCTCTCCTGCGCAGGGCTCTCCCAGTTTGGCTTGTCTGCCTGTACAAAACTGGGAATTGTTCAGTCACTCAGAGCACAGTCATCACTACATTCATTAAAAGGTGAAATTGCCTGAAAAAGGCATGTCTTCACAGCATGTTGCTGGGCCAGGCAGGAAGAATTTTCAATCCCAAACAAAGACTAGCTTATCCACATCAACATCTTTGATTTCCTCTTATCAGCAGAGTCTACTGTCCCTGTCTGTGACTCCTGGTATGATAATAGCTAAAGTTCAGAAGAAAGTGACTCTATGTAACAGGAATATTCTTGCTTATATGCCTCTATGTGACAGCAAAAGCACTAAGAGTGATAAAAATGAAGTGATACCAACAACCATAGCACATACATTAACTGCAGCAAGATAGTTTTGAGAGGTGGTTGGTTTGGTTGGATTTTTTTTGTACTTTCTCCCTGTGAAAACACACACCAAAAGAAAAATCTGAGCACTCAGAAGCACAAGGGAAGGACTGCACCCTGACATCCAGCGTACAGGAAGGCAGTGTACTGACAGACACATGGATAAACAGCCAGAGGCTCTCCTAGGCCCCAGCTAACTTGTAAACACATGTGGGCTCCACATGTTCACTTCTGATCTGAGACTGGTTTCAGTCTCTAAATAGAAGCCTTGGCAAGCTTGCTGTGAGTCCTGGGGACTCTGTTTTCTTATCAGACCTGAGATGTCTGCTCCAGAGCCAGCCAACTTGTCCATTAGCAAATGTACCCCTCCAGTTGTTGCTGGGAGCTCCCACACCTCTACCTCTGCAAAATCGTCCTGTGGATGGCATAAGGCTTTAAAAACTCAAACTTTTATTTTATTTTATTTTATTTAAGTCCCTTTGTATCTTTGTTTTGCTTCTGAACTTTAGGACATCATAAAAGATTAGCAAGCAAAGTTTTGAACAGAATAAAGTTTAGGAGGACTTAGATCTATTATTTTACAGGCTTAAATACTTCATTATTTTTATTCTTTTTGTTCATAATCTATTCAGTTTTGAGTTTACCACACAACATTTTTCACAAACATTACCAAGGGGCTCCTGGTCTCTTCTATTCAGATAGCTATTAAAAAAGCTAAAGAGCTAAAGAGCTGATAAATCTCTCATTTGATCCAGAACCGTGGTTATTTTTATATCATCCAGATCCATACAAACCTCTGAAATACTTTATCCTGTAAACAGATTTTTGAAATACAGTCCTAATGACAGAAGATTGGGAGGGGGATAAGTTAATGACAGTTTTAGTACACTGAAGCCATGCTTTCTGGGAGTTCAGATATGGTAACACTGATTCAGAGAACGGCCAAAGACTTGAATCCAGAGATACTGGCACAATCAATACTCTGCTCTGGTCTTTCAAGCCAAAATATTTGCACGCAGTTTTACCTCCGCCTTCCCTTCCGCTCAGAACATCATGCCTGTCTTCACAGGCCAATTCTTAAAATGTGACAGATGTTAAAGCACTTTATAAATGGTCCTTGAAAATTAAGGCAGCTACTTCTTGATACACTCAAGGCCTGTCCCTGAAAAGTGGTGAAACATTTCTGCAGCTCGTACAATATCCCTGGCTCCTTCCATCATCATAGCCAAGGATGGCTCATTTTTTCCACCGAATGCTCTGCAGGAGCTTCAAATACCTGAACCAGCTCTAAACACAAGCCCCGAGCTGTATCAGAGACCCAGGCTTCAGCAAATCTTTTAGTTGCCTAAGATACAGTATGTTTCCCTTTACCATGGTCACTCCTGTGTCTCTTAAACATGATCAGACTTTCTTAACAGACACAGATATGATAACATCCTAACAAATTATCTGAGGGGCTTAATAATGCTCATGGATATTTGCTTTAACCAGTGAAACTCTGTCTCTCAAAGATGATATTCAATTTTATAACTTGAAAATTCATGTTGTCTTTCAATTAATCTTTTATCACTATATTTCTGAAATCTATGAATTTGAAGGAGGCAACCAGTGGAAAAAGAACAGTGGCTATTTCTAAGGTCTTAATTCTTGTGTTTATTACTAACCTTGCAGGTTCATCTGATGTCCAGCGGTTTGATCTCTCTCCTTCCTTTTTCTCTTCTTTTAAACAACAAACAAAACACAAAACCGAAATAATATAGACGTGCCTGAACTAAAAGTCTGAATTTCAGAGATTTTTCACACAGATTCAGGAGATGAAAACTGATTTTATGTAGAGGTGAAACACTAAAGCTAGTAAAACTCACCTGAAGGCTGAATTGCCTGTTGATGATCACCTGCCACTCGACTAGTTTGGGTAATTTTTGGTACAAAACCAGAAATTTAGGCTGCTTTCCTCCAGGTGTGCAGTCTTGCTGCCATCTACTGGATAAAATAAATCTTTGCACTAATTTCTTTCCATACCGGGATTCAGACACTACAGCCATCTGTATCTGCCCTAAAAAAGTCTGTTTGGAGATCCTACATTCATCAGCAAAAACATGACCAGTGAGAAGATTATAAACTGATGCCAAGAATGAAGCCCAAAATGGGTTTTTTTGTGGTTTTATTTTCCAGGTGAGTAGGAAGCTGTGATTTCTTTACAACACAGACACATTGCATAATTTTATTGGAAATTTAGACCTCTACTGATTTCAGAAGAGAAGTGTGGAAAGCTTTGATGTTGGCTCTTTCTGACAATCAAGTATCAGCCTAGCAGATCTCACTTAGTCTTGAGAGACACACACGGTGAATTATTCTGATATGGATAATGAGGACTGGTATCTAATGGCAAAAATTTTGTTGTACTGGATGTGAGACCTAAAGACAAATATTGTCTAGAGATCATATGCTGCATCCTGAGTTTAACAGCTGGGTGTAATCAGTGGAAGAAAATTAGGGAGATCTGTTCAGGACATGAACTGGACAGCAAAAAAATGTAACATATAAACTATTTAATCACTGATCAAAGTTCTTTTCAATCTTCTCATTTTTGCATGGTCAATCTAATCGTCCTTTGCATGGTCAAATAGATGTATTTTTTATTCAGTGCTGGGGAGCAACTTTTCTGGTGGATTTTTTTTAATACTGGCACTGCCATCTAGTGACAGACATATGAATTTAAAAAAAAAAAAAAGTTGAATTCAGGACTGTGAGTGGCTTGGAGCTTCTGGTAACTCGAGGAAGACACTCCAGTTATTAATGAGTCTTTCCATTTGGTCCTCTGAATTAATCTTTCCACATTTAAAACTGAACATAGGGAGTGCTTAGATACCTTGGAAATAGTATTATTTCTAAGAAGGATCTGCAGCGTGGAAAACTTTATTCACTCAGGGTTTCTGGGCAAGTCAAAATAGTGGTTTTGTAGTACCTCAAGGCCATGCTCATACTTAGAGCCCCACTGGAGCTTTCCTTAGTGAAGGTCTAGCAATGATTTTAAGCAAGTTCTCTAAGCAAGCCAGAGGGATGTTTGGCAATACTGAAGTTATTTCTAGTGTTTCCAGCAGAGAAATCAAGGCACATAATACTTTACAGAAATTCTCTGACTCAGCCCAACAAGGAGAACAATACTAGCAATTTCCACAACCTGGTCTTCACCATAATCTCACACAGTACTGTACAGCTCGTTTCAAAAGTGATTTCTTATGTTAGTAAAGGCATTTTAGGGTAAATCCTAAATGTTCGATGTGATCTGGATGCCAAAATATTTTTTTAAACTTTATACTGTCTTTTGGGATCCCTGACATTTACAACTGTTAGTGCTTATTTCTGTATGTGTGCCAGACCTTGAAGACTTTGCTTCTTGCCCTAACCTTAGGGAAAAGTCTACCTAAAAGTAAGGTAAGCTGAAGTAAATATTGTAAATGAAAGAAATGGTGCATTAAGAAATTCCACAGGAATGGATGGAGGAGAACCAACTCTTAGCCAATTAATTAATAAAATGAGTAATGCTCCAGAAAAGTTTGGGAATTAAAGTATTTTTCTTCCACAGGTTTAAAAATTTGACATTATGTGAGTGCTGCTTTCGGCTCAGAGTGACAGAATGGCTAGAAATAATGACTGAAATGGAAACATGCAAGTAAGATCAATCACATCTGTAACTCTTGGCAGGCCAAGATGCACAACCTGCACATGTTCAGTCTCCCTACTGCCTGTTCTGCTGCTGAGCCAGTACCTGAGGCAGTGTCCAGTGTATGAAATCATAAAACTAGAGACGCTGTGGGGCTGCATTGTGCCAGGGAATGTATCACATAGCACAGTTCAGAGAATAATGGTTTTGAACGAAAAAGTCCACACCAAAGCTGCAGGCTCAGGGCTCCTCCTGCCAACCCCAACAGGTATCCCATGCTTCTCTTAACTGAGGACAACCAGTCTTTGGCCGGACAAGGAACAAAAACATAAGCTTCATCTAGAAGCTGATAAAGTCACAGGACTACCTCAAACATGGAGAGTTTCAGGTCTACTGATGTTTGAAGTGTGCACTGTTGCACACTTTGAGCACTCTGGTCTAGTGAGAGGTGTCTTTGCCCATGGCAGAGGGATTGGAACTAGATGATCTTTACCCAAATTATTCTATGAAACCAAAACATGGTCACTTTAGATAGACCAAGAGATGTACACTGATTTATCTATTTATGAGAAATTTATAATTTCTGATATAAACTTGTGTTAACATGTACATATTCTTCTCCCTTTCTGTATCAAACCCTCTATTATTAGGAGTTTACACCTCAGCTTGTAAAAACTGAATTACTTTACCTCATGCCTGTAATTTCACTGAGTCTGCGTTTATCTCATTTCGCAATTTCCTATGTTTAATTTGTACTTCCAAGATAATTATTCTTTGGGCCAATGTTGTAGGAGTTTGGAAGGCCTGTGTCAGCTCTGAAACTGATACAGTTTTGATCTGGCTGTGCAGTGAGTTCCAGGTGTGATTTCCATGTTCAAATACAAAACTCCTCCTAAAACACCCTGTAGCCAAACCCATCCTTTTAGCATGTTGGTCTGGTCTCAGTGCTTACTGCAGCAAGCTGCACTACAAAAGTCCTGAGCAGCTATACAAGCCTGAATTGTAGAATTCAGCCCTGAACTCATCTCTGAGCAGAGCTCTGATGGCAGGAACCTCATCCACGATATAAACTTGCAGACAGCAAGACTTTTCCCAAAGTAGTAAAGGTGTCTGCATCTTTCACTGACAGCTTGTCTCTTACATTGCCAGAGATACTTTTTAGACTCTTACTAAATTATCAGGATGGAGAAGAAAACAAAACAGGCTTCCTTCCTCCAAATGATATGACAGAAGTGTCACTAGAGTAATATGATGATTATAGGTTAAACAGAACTCGAGTTTTTCAGTTCTTGCTAACATTTTTCACAGATATAAAATATCCACAGATCTCTGATAGATCCTTCAAATTTTGTCCAGTAAGGATTGTAAGATGCATAGATTCACCATCTACAAGCACATAGTCAGAGACTAGGGCAAAATTCTTAAGCACCTATTTGTCTTCACTGTATTTAACCTCAAGCATTTCTGAGGAGCTATGGTGTTTTTCTGTTGTCAAGAGCATAAAGCAGGAAGATTAAGGGGAAAATGTGAAGGGTATTTAGGAATAAAACTGAAACCAAAATTGATGAGGTCCGATCCCTTAAATATTTTCTATGCATGTCTGGTCAGTTGAAAAAAAACATCAGGTCTATCCAGAAAGATTACTTCTCTGCATAATTTTTCTCTCAAAATTCATGAAGTTCCAGGATCATTTATAGTACGCAAACATTTCATTTTCTTTACTTTGTAATTACTATGATAATTATTCTTTCAGAGAAACAACTGGTGGAATCAAGCTGGCAGAAGCAACAGGATTAAACTCTCATGGTTTCAAGTTAACATTTATTCAAGGAGAACACAATGCTCTTTAGCAAAGATTTTTCCTGCTATAATATATTCTCCTGTCATGCATCTCTGCAATTTAAAATGAGATTATACCAAGAGACAGCACAGTGTAAAAGGAAAGGTACTAGACCATTTGTCTGTCTTTGATTAGCAGGTTAGAGAGAGATGAAGGACGATTAGCAGGTGGGAGAGAGATGAAGGAAGAATTTAGACTGAGACAAAATTACATTTAATATTTGGCTTTTATGCATTTTCAGTTATTAGAATAAGACAGCTTTTCTGTGTTCAAAGGTGTTTTGATCATGAAAGATTATACATTATATAAAGACAGGTAGATTAAAAGCAAGCAAATAAAGAATATCTTATGCTGAAATAAAAAGTTGTATGTGATAATGACATTAAAATAATTTGCACCAAAGAACAGGACCTTGAAAGCTGGTGGTATATTTTCAAAGCGAGGCATCTGGAATCCTAACAGCCTTAATTAATTCATGGAGATTATCTGTTTAAGTAATGGAGATCAACAAATCCCTGGACAGATGAGCAAAATTTAGAAGGATTAATAGAGTAAACAGCTGGAACAACAGTCTGGCAAAATTTCAAATTGCGTAATCGGAGAAGCTGAGTGTAGTGTTTGCCTAATTTTATTGCCTAGATAACAACTAGTCCCCCAAAACCGAACAGATTCAGGAAGGAAACACAGGGGCAGGGTGGGATGTGCTGCCATGGAGCTGTAAGGTCGCTCTGCTCCCAGGGTGGCTTTCCGTGGCACTGATAGTGACTGGGTGCAGGAGGCAAAGGTAACCCCGGCTTTTGTTAACAGATCCCTTGGGGTGGATTAGAGTGAAACAGCTCTGAATGATTGGAGTTTGTAAATATACACATGCGGGGTTATTGTGGAACAGTTTGGTTGCAATAGAAAACCTGTACGCAGGCATTTTGGTTATTATTATCTGTAATAAAATAACAACATGAAAGCACTGCAACGTGAAAGCGCAAAAACATCGCCCAAGGACGTGCACAAGGAAGAAGACAGCAAGGAAAAAGACAGAAAGGAAAAGGACAAAAGCGTGAAGCACAAAAGAAAGAGAAGAGAGAAAAGACAAGAGCATGAGACTCTCACCATCCCTAGGCCCCACGACGAGACTGGTCTCTGTGCAGTCTAGGTTGCATTGAGGATCACAGACCGGATCTGTCGGGTGGTGAGGGAAGCTCCAAAGTAATGATCAAGAAAAATCCTCCAAAAAAATCCCCAGAACACAAGGTCTATTGGGTTTGTGGTCACTCATGTTCAGGTGGGAATGCCCAGGTACCCTCTGGAGCAGGGGCTTCACACTGGATGAGGTGGATCATGGGACGCTTCAGGAGCCCTGCACACCTTCTAAGACAACACAGCTGCCCACTGCACCCCAAAGCTGAATCAGTTAAGGCCCGTTATGGCCCATCAGAGATGAACACCCTCAGGACACAAGCCAGTGTCCCAGGGGAGGATGGGGGCCCCACAACCCAGTGGTTTGTGCAAGGCGAGACAATTTATCATGACAGGAGACGCATCTCCACAGGATTCATCTCATGTCTCACTCCTGGCTTGCCATTCTCCCTCTGTCTTATGAGATCACCTCATGATAAAAGCTCCTCCACCTCTGCTAAGCTCCCTGGTGTCTCCACACCTAGGGAATGTTTTGAGTCATTATCCCTTAACAATTCAGTCTCTCTCACTGGTTTGAGCCCCGTGCCACTGCATTCACATGGCCCGTGTGAAAACTGGATGCTTAATTTTATCATAGTCCAGACAGGAGATAAACATCGGGAAATAGAAAATGAATAAATTGAGAAACAAAACAAAATATAACTTTTGGAGAGATAGCTGTCTGAGATGGACAGCTACAGCCTGAGGCAGAAGGAAAGGTCATAAACCAGAAGAAGAAGGTGTGAGCCATTAAAGCTACTGGAGTTACTCCATTCTAGATTAGGTGAGGAACTGCCCTTTCAGTGTCAAGAATCACAGTGTACCAAACAGACATCAGGTAAAAGGAAAATATCAAATTCTGTGCATTTGCATTGCTTTAGTCATGTCTGGGTGGTTCTGCTTTGCTCACTGCTCACTCATTAAAACTAAGTTTAGCTTCTGTTTGGTTTTTTTTTTGTCTGCATTGAACATATTTTATTAGTTTCTCATCTGAAATCACATGAATTATAGCAGAATAAAACCTGAAAAAATGTATCTGAATCTGCTTTCTCATTTAGATATTTGTATTTAAGAAGTTTGTTATTTTGTACTCAAGAGAAAAAGAATATTTCTCTTGTGACTTTTAGAAGAGAGCTGCAGTAATCCCAGATCCCAAAGTCAATATTAAAGGATTTTTGCTCCCAGTATGCTCGGAGGTTAAATCCCATGTGAGTCTCTACGGCACAACTTCTCTGTCTTAGACAAAATTTTTGCAAGTACAGCAGGATTCTTCCAGCAAAGGTTACAGATGTAGTAAAATAATTTTTTCCTCCTAGAATAGCTACCCATCCCTCTTTTTTTTTCTTTCATATTTTCAATTCTAATCTCACAGCTGCCATGCTAAAAAAGTATAGTTTGCAGCTACAGAAATCAGACAAAGCAACTGACTTTTCCAAAGTGAAACTAAATTCCAAACACTGGTATTAATTTAATAAGTCTGGAACAGCTACACTGATGATGCTGGAGTAAGACCTGACAGGCCTAGTTAAGCTGTGGCTTTTTGAGATGTGCATCAGAGTGATACGGTTGTGTTTATAGTGATTGTGTTGAATTGAAGATCTGATTTCAAGTCATTTCTTCGAGTTGACAAAATGTTTCTTTTCCATCTCCATTTTTAACGTTGTATTAAAAAATTAAATCTTGCATTAAAAAAAAAAAAGATAGGATGATTTTCTTTCACAAAGAGGAAAAGAAATAGAAAACATGGAGTTACTTTAACACCAAAATCAAAGGGTTGCTAACAATAAGCAATCAATAAGAAACGTTTCACTCCTAGAGCCCTTAAATGCACCTGAACATTTTCAATTTCTATCATCTGATTGGAAGCAAGACTGTAGACTGAGGAAACAGTTCAGGCTTTCTTCTGAAAGCTTTGGAAACTTAAAAAAATTGTTTCTAATGTTTTAAGTTAGAAGTCAGATCACATTGTGTCTGTCTAATCCTGAGATCTCCACATCCACATGAAATTGAAAGACATTCACTTTAAGTTCAATGGTACTTATTTTGAAGATATGTATTTGTTCATGGGTCATTCAATAAGTGAATAATTAATTAATAATTATAATTAATTCAGTTGTGGTAGTTTTGGGGACAAACCATTATAGTTATGATCTTACAACTTTTTATGGGTTATCTTGATAGAAGTCCTTACTTAAGAAAAATCTGAAACCTCAAAGTAGTGGTACCTGAAGACTCTATCTAGAGCCAGACTCCCATGATAGTCACCGTGTTGGGGATTCAATTCAATTGCCTAAACACCCTAATTGGTTGTTTAAGGGTTTCATTTTACCTCCAGGGCACAGAAATTGTAATGCTCTAAGAGTTTCGTCTTGGTGTATCATTTTATGCTGTTTTTGTTAGCAATAAAGTGATTCCTTTCATTTTGTTTTGTTTTGTTTAATATTTAGAAAATGTGACCTGTTCTAGGTCCTTCATCATATCTGTTGGCCCATAAGAAAGTTTTGGAAATCCAAAAGTAGCTGAAATGTTATTAGGCTTTTGCAACTGAACTGACCCTCACAGATCCAGTGGTGTGTTTACCAGCCTTGTGCTGATATCCCAAATATATTTGCTCTGGCAGGTTCTGCTGACTGTATTGTCTAGAATGCCATGACCTAAGAGATCTTAGACATCCAGCTTATATAGACAGCTAAATGTAGGTGTCTTCATCTCGAAATGAATCCCACACAAAGTAACAAATCGGTCATTGGTAAATGACAGGTTTGTCATCATACATCATGTATGATTTCTATGAAAAGCTAGAATAACACTTCATAATTCATCAAGTAAAGTCACTTTTCTTTTTTGGAAATAGAGTGTCTCTCGACCTGATTAAGAATATGGCAGATGTGGAAATGGAAAGAAACATTTGAAAGGAGGAACTCACACTTTCCATAATTTTCATTGTATAGCTCGGTGCCCAAATCTAGAAAATAGAGGGAAACAAATTAAGTTGCTACAGCCATGTTTAATAAAGGGCATTACGTTGTTACATCTACTTTCTAAAGATAAAACAGTGAAGAAGACACTGGATACGAACTGCGGAAAAGGGACTGGGAAAAGAAAGATAAAAACTACCAGTAGCTGAGGAGATGGGAAAGAAGAAGAAGAGAGGGAGAGGAACTGTGGCAGACATTTCCCCAGGACCCCCTGGAAAGACCATAGTGAGCATCTGGCTGGTGGTAGTTCATACATCCATGTCTTGTTCAGGCACATCGGCAACAAGAAAGTGGATGAAGACTGAGACACATGGATACAAAGCCACCAGCCTGGCACTGTGGAGATCTCGTGGGAATCATGAACTGCCAATTACTATTATGAGATTAAAAACTAATCAGCAAGAACACAAAGGTCCAGTGAAGATAAGCATAACAATTGCCAAACTGAGGAACATTGAATGAGCTGCTTGGAACTATCCCAGGAGAACTGTGGGAATGCTGTTCCCAGTGAGAAGCTCAGCAAGGACCAAGGGCCTCAGAACAACTTGCAGAGCCCCTTAACTCTCCCTCTCAGAACTTCTTGAGACTGATGGAGTCTCAAGCCTGCACAGGTAGAGGTCTCATTATGGGATACCAGGAGAAGCAGTACTTGAAGATTGCATAAAACCTCTTAGGAGTGTTTTAAAGGAGTTGTGGCAATGTGTGAGACATTATAGGATGCTTAGGGAAGGAATGGAAGTGGGAAAGGGAGCTGTCAAGGTGGATTATGAGGGAACAAGCAGGAAAGAATATGGAGAAAAGGCAATAAAACAAGCTGATCAGGTAAAATTGTCTTAATTGTCTGTTGTTGTTACACTTGTCAAACTGCCTTTCATAATTGCAGTTTGCACTGTGTTCTCATGAAATCCTCTTTTTAGTTCTGTATGGGTGTGCTCTCTACTCTGAGTATGTGTGAGAACTGGTGAAATGCAAACTGAATTAGACAGCAAGTTGGATAGAAAGTACAAGTTATAAGATAAAAGACACCAGCTACTGGAGCACAACTGTAAATCTCTGGGGCTTGTTTGTCTGGGTCCCAGCAACTGGGGGGACCAGGACAGCAGGGAAGCAGCTACTGGGTAGGCTGAGCATCGAAGGCTCACCCTTAGAGTGATTAATATTTTGTATATCTTTTTTTTTCTACCACTGAATTTCCATCCTAGTAGCTAGAAATCAGGAATAGGAGCAGGCCATCCACACTGCTCCTGTTTGTGTGGGTGCTGTGTGCATTTCTGTGGGTGCTGGCATTGCCCTGCTGTTTGTGCTGATCCAAGTGGCAGCCGAGCATGTGTGTCTGTGTGTCCGTGCGTGTGTGTGCCAGTGCTTACACACTCAGCCTTGCTACCTTGGGACACAGCCACAGCAACCTCACATCCATCAGGCTTCCAACTGCCTCAAACAAGAAACATGTATTTTGCTGGGGACGAAGGTGGGACAATCTTTCAGCTGAGAGAATATGACACTGTCAGCTGAGATCAACAGAACTGTGATAATTTGCCCACTAAAATGTGTTTCTCTATCACAGTTTTTCACACTTTAAAGGAGAAAGCTGTCAGTTTATTTTCTGAAAGCAGAGGTGTTTAGCCTAGCTTTTAATATTGGTCCTATATGGCTTTCTAAAAAAATTTTGAAGCAACATTGGCAGTATTTCAATTAACTTGGTTTTGGAATCTCCAGAAATAATGCAGTGTTTTTTGTATGGCAGCCTACAAATGTGTCCTTATTCTCAATATGAATATATCAAAACAATAGTAATGGTCTTAGCATCATATAAAGTATCATATGTTGCTACTTATAAATTAGAGGGCAAAAGTGGGCTCTGATGTGATTCACATTGATTCTTTAATTTAAGGATATTGCATTTTTGGAAGGAATGATACACTGTGCATATCCATCTTGAGGGAAAGAAGCTGTATTTGCTGACACTGCTGCTCTAGCTCACCATTTCTCAATATGTCTGGGGAGATGGTGCTCTGCAGGAAACACTGTGAAGCCAAACAATTGTGGAAGCCCATAACAAATGCATGTCTGTAGTGTAAGTATCAGAAGGGAATATTTCCCCTCAAAGGAATTATTTATTGTTCCGTTCCAGGTGGCTTTCACAGGTAATATGTCAGGATTCAGACAAGTTGAAAAGTACATGGGTAATTTACGACACCAAACGTATTGTAGCTTGGAAGGTCAGAGCCATATAAATTGGGAAAATAAAGAAACAGTCTCGAAGAAAATAACATTCACTCTTTTGTGTTAAAGAAAAAGAGAAAAGGGCTTAAAGGCTCTAGGTCATGTCACCAAATCCACTGTTATTTCAAATTACCATGTAACGAAGATCTCACAAATTGACCTTTCTTACCCTAAAAATATTAAATATTCTTTTTCTCCTGTAATACGTAATGGAACTTAGCTCAAAAAATTAACTGGATCATAATAAAAGAAAATTATGATATTTAGAACTCTTCTAATTTTTGCCCAAAATTTACCCTTGACATGTTTACTCTTGTGCAAGCATTGCCCACTAATATCTCTGGGCATTTTTGCGCTTTTTTTGATGGTTTTTCATGCTTCTTCAACTATTACAACCCTTTTCAGCTGTTTGGTTTGTTTCGGGTTTTTCTTTTTTCTTTCATTTTTACTTAAAACAACAAGAGCTGTTTGGGCCTTGGGTCTGCACAGGTCTGCACATGTACTGGCAGTGATTGAAAAGTTCTCCCCCAGCTCCATAGAAAGTATAACTCATTCTCCTCCCAAATATTTTTAAGCCAGTGTGTATGCAATTGCTCCGATCTCAGTCTTTCAGTCCTTTATTGCACCCCTCTAAACCAAGAGGCGACACAGTTCTACTGACTTGCAGAGTCAGTAATTGTTTAATCAAAATTAATGCAGAGAGAGAAACTTTCTTGCTTTTGATACATATCTAGTATTTCAAGGTGTCTGCTGGTAGAGAGGTGGTTTGGATGGGACTCTGAAGGGAGGACATTTCAGGCATTGATAAGGCTGAGTTCCTGATGAATGGAGACACCTTTCTTGAAAATACCACAGCTACAGTCCTGGCAACGAGAGGAGTTTCCGCAGATGCCATTTCCTGTGCTCGTTTAAGTGGAATTAATGTTCTGCAAGCCTCACTTTGCCCCTGCTCTGGGAGCTAAATGCATTGTCAGACAAGATAGGAACCTGACAACAGCAGTGACAGATTTATTCCATTTATTAAGTCAGCTGTCACTCTTTGGCAGATTTCCCACTCTCAAATTATCTTCAGGATACAAAATAACTAAGGTGGAAGAGAGTAATTTGTCTTCAGCATGGATTATGGAGCTGAAATTTTTCACAATCATTCTGTTTGAGATGGATTTGTTTGTCCACTGCACTGATGGTTACGCTCTTCTTTCTTTATTAGGACTAAGAACCTGCACGTATGGAGCTTAAGTCCATTTCCCCTTGACAGCTTTACCTTTCCATGGAGACTGAAGCGATATTTTTATCTTCAGCCCTTAATGGTGCTGTCTGTTTTCCTCACTTTGGGAATAATAGTTTCCAAAGTGACTTTGGAATCAAGCAGTCAGGCAAACAGCCAGTTGACAGCTATCAAACATACAATCCTGAGTGTGCTGAGATAGACCGCGGGGTAAAATTTGGCTTCTTGGTTTGTAATATGAATTGGTCCTGCCATGTGATCCTACTGATAGATCTATAAAGCTAGTTTATAGCAAGTTGTATTTTTGGTCCTCTGGAAGGCAGTTCTGAAATCCCACCAGGGTGCTGGTAAGACCCGAAATGACAAGGAGTCTGTTACTGTGCAGCTGTAGTATACTGCAGTATTTGCCAGTGTAATCTGCACGTTGTGGCACAGATATAAATTCAGCCGTTGTGGCACAGATATAAATGCTGCTCCCTCGAAGGGCTGCCTGTGTGGGCACTTGCAATTTCAAAGCTGAAGAGAAGTGTGGCCAAGTGCTGCCACTGCTGCCTTGCACTTAAAGGAAAACGTTTGGCGTTAAGTTCTCTTACAGATGATGGTAGGCTGACATTCGAGGTATAAACTCCCCTTTTCAGTCCTTCTTGAGTAAAGGACAGGGAAAGTTTTGGAAAATGAGAAATGGAGAGTACTGATATTCTGAAATTATGTAACACATCCTGCCTTGCCTGAGTACTGTGGCACAGTCGTCGCTCTGAGACCCACACCTTACATCCCTGGTTAGAGCAGTCAGCCCCAGCTGCAGTGAAAGTGGGTTGCAGCTGTCATGGCAACTTTCACTCAGAGCTCTGCGTTGAGTGTTGTTATAACTGCTACAGGGGATTTTCTTCTGTTTATTATTTTCTCCCTTGGATGTTGCATTTCCATCCTTTTATCCTCTTGCATAAAGCAGTGTAGGGATATATTACAAACTAATGAATGTTATCAGTATTGACAGTGAATTCTTATCTATTTTTTTTAAATATTTATTATTATTAGACAGCATGTATGTTGTGACTGAGCATAGACCATGTGGCACTGTTTGTTCTGAACAGGCAAGTAGTCGAGTCTTTTTAGAAGTATAACAAATGTAAAATCAGCATTTAATTATTTTCTTTAAGATCTTCTTAATATGTGCATTTTCACTATTTCCACCAGAAAAAGTTTTCAGACTAATCAACAACATGAGATAATAAACAACGAAAATTTCTTTAAATATGCTAAATTCTACTTGAACTTACTTTACAGTGTAATCCACCTCCCCCAATTATGAAATATTTTAGATTATGAAATTTAAAGAGAAAAAAATCAGCATTTAAAAATTAATCATAACTTCTCTTTCTGTAGATGGCTATGGAAACACATATTAATATCAGTCCCTTGGAAAAATCTTAGAAATTCAATTTAAATTTGATAGAGAACGATTTGTATTTCATAGGTTCTTTTTAAATAAACATGTATCTTACAGTAACAGTATTTAAAATTCCAAATGGATTAAAAATCCTCCCCTCACACCCTGACCTTTCATTTGTGCACTCACACACATGAATTTTTTTAACAGGGTCATTTTACAAAACTGAACAGAATTTCCCTTACGCCCCAACCCCCATCACACACACACACATCCTGGTTTCAATTTAGTTTTATAAAAGCAGTCCGGCACTGTCTTCACTCCTCTCTGAGTCTGGGGACTTCTCATGCCTCCCATCCCACTCATCCCCATGCCAGATTCTCTCACACACTGTCAGTTTTATCTGTTTTGTTTTTCATACGTGGCAGAGTGCTGTGTGGATAAATTAGCAGAAACATTGATTTTAGACTCCCCTTGATATCATAAAGGGGGTTGCAGCTGTAAGGGTTTTTTTTTCCATAAGATTCCCAAGGCTCAGAAAAATCCATTTTTATCTGGCTGTCAGACATGCTCCAGATCTACTCACCCCAGACATCAATACCTCAAACACCATTGCTAAAGAAAAGTCTCCCCTTTGTACTATGAAATTCAGTTTCTGTTGGGTAGAAGGGCATGGCTTTGGGTGTCTTCCAGAAGACAGTTACCCTCGTTTTGTTCTGCTAATTTTATGTGCTTGGCAGCATCTTCACAGCCTGGTAAGAGCACACTGAGCCAATATGAAGGAAAGTATAAAGTAAGCTTGTCTTTTGTTAAGGGACAGAACTTAGTCTGATTTTCCATTTTTTGTTCTTATAAATTGAGAATAATTTTAAAATAATGAATTAATTATTTAAGCAACAAAAATCTAGATTCCTTGCCGTGTCTCTCTTCAGATGGACAGCAGAAATATGGACCCATGCCAGTGAAGTGCAATTCTCCGCACTTCTTTTTCTTCTTTGATTCCTTTGCCTCCTTTTGCCCAGGCCAAGAATTGCACATGAAGCTGGGTAATGAAGAAGGTAGCAATATACCAGGCCTTCACTTCCTCAGCTTTTTTCACCTTGGACCTAGGGGTGACCTAGATGCTATTTGAGAATAGAGCTGGGCTCTGTGTACACACAGCTCACCCCAAAGGATTTTGAGCACTTTCTCACTCAAACATCTCCTGACAGGAGGCTGTGGTGAGGTGGGGGTCAGTCTTTTCTCCCAGCCAGCTAGCAAGAGGACAAGGGGAAATGGCCTCAAGTTTCACCAAGGGAGGTTCAGATTGGATATTAGGAAAAATTTCTTCACTGAAAGAGTGGCTAAGCATTGGAACAGGCTGCCCTGGGAAAGTGGTGGAGTCACCATTGGAAGTGTTCAAAAAACAACTAGAGGTGGCAATTTGCCATATGTTTCAGTGGACATGGTGGTATTTGGTCAGAGGTTGGACCTGATCATCCTGGAGGTCTTTTCCAACCTTAATGTTTCTATGATTCTATGATTCCACAATTCCACGAATGATGCTATTACTGAAAAGTCACACCAAATATTTTCGCATTTTGGGCCAATACCAAAGGTTCAGGGATAGCAGGAGTAGTTCAGATGAGAGAATTCTGAGCTGTCTGTTGGCATAGGCAAAATGTGATAAATATAATGCAGATTTAAAGTAATGTGATTTGCTTATGCTGTAATAATTCTCAGCTCCTCTGGGAGGAGCTTGTGTGCAAGCTGCAGACCAGATTTTCAGCAGGAAAACATCTCTGCATTGTCTGTGTTTAGTACAACATTCAACCTCACATAATTCTTAATAGCTTAAAAGCATCCATTTGGCAAAGCAAAATGAGCATCCAGTTCATACAAGTTTTATGCAATATGTAGTAGATTTCTAAATTCCAAGATTTAGCCAGAAAGGCACAACTCCTGTGGTACTGAAAGAGCAGACCAGAGGTATGGTTACACAGCTGACAGCCACTGACTTAAAAAATATTCTTCTATAGAAATCAGAGTTTTGCAGTGGAGGTATATGTCTATTATGTTCCCAGAAAAGGTAGATTGTAAATAATTCTGGTTTTATTATGCTTAAAATATGTTTAAAAATAAGGAAAATAATGCTATATTATGTTGTTAAGATCACTTTAGTGATTTACATGAGCATTTGAATTTGTGTGTGTGAGGAGCAATCTCAAGCATACACTCACCAATCAAATGTTTTTATTCATCCAACCACATTAAAAACCCTCAAAACATTAACTTCTTTTATATAGAAAGATAGTCACATCTTTCAATCAAAATGATTGCTAAAAATCATTTTTCTACTGTGACAGAAGAAATACTGGAAAAATTGTTCTCCCAGTCTGGCAGTATGTGGTGTCCAAGAGAGCTGACTCATAAGGCAAAAGCTTTTAACAGAAAGTTTGAAGAAAAACAGTTTTCTTTAATTCAGCACTTTTCCATGGAAACTTCATTGTGCTCTGACCCTGTTGTCAGCAAACAGATTTGCTGAAACTTTCTAGAGAAATTCAGCCCGAGGCAGACACCTGGTGTTCAAATTGCAAGTGTCCAGTTACGTTTTGGACAGGTAAAATGACTGAAGATAGAATTTTAAAGTAGAAAACATAAGGCAAATTGTTAAAGTGTGCCACTGGCACTAACTGTAATCTGCAAATAGTTAAATGCCTGGAACTCAAAAGCGCGTAACACAGGTCTCTCTGTTTGCGTGCTTAGTAAAATCCATGCCTTCAAATGGCTGATCTCAGCATTAATTTTTAACCATCAAATCAAATAGAACAGGCCAAAGAGCTGGATCACTACTGTCTGGCTGTCATTCGCTAGCAAATCTGAACAATTTCTGGTGTTTTGCTGAGACATCAATAGTTTCAGAATGTCGATATTTTGAATATCCAGCTGCCAGCTTGCACAGAAAACACATTACCCTTTTCCCTACTAATACTTATTTCTGTGTAAGGAATCTCGCTGTCAGATGCTGAACTGCCTTGGAGAATTATGAATGAAGACAAAGAGCCTTGAGATGTGAAGCTGTTGTCAACACTGCAGAAGTTTGAGAAATTATATGTTGGAAAGTGCATGGCAAAATAAAAGTTATGCCATGGGAAAGATAGAGAACACATCATCTCATATGTATTAAAATGTTAACTGGTGCCAGTTCTTTGCTGTCCAAGAAAGGTGCTCAAATTATGAAAATTTTCCTTTTTCTTTTCTTTCTTTTTTTTTTGACTTGATTATATATGTTTTCTAAACTATGAGTTTAGTGGTTAAAACCTATGAGGGAAAGCAGTAACCAAACACTGAGTTCATATGCAACATGACCAATTCAAAATAGGATTTTCTGGGATTTAAAACTTTAAACTTTTTTCAATATTTATTTGAGTCAAGAAAAATATCATACGCGTCACTTGAAAAAAATAAAAAAATAGCTCCACAAAGGGTTCGAGCAGTCACTGAGATCCTTGGAAGCTACTGAATACAACATTTACTGAAAAATAGGCCCAGATTTATTCAGGCAGTCAAGCTGAGATTCATCATACACCACTTTTCCAGTACCTTATCCTTAACATGTGCCCCATAAGAGTATGGATCTTTAAAAGGGCCCAATATATGCTGAAAAGCTTGAATGAAGTTTACAGTGGGAAGGTAAGGCTTTGACTGATTGGAATGAAAGTCAAGAAAAAAAACCAAACCCCAACTAAATCCCCACGTAAACCTGGAGAATTCCAAGAATTATACCCTAGAAAATAGATCTTCAGTTCTAAAGGTAATTGCAATGATTTTTTTTCCTTATTTTTTTCTTTTTTCCCATTCTTTTTAACTTTGCTCATGGACTAAATACATTTTTTATTTCTGCAGTATGCAGGAGTTTGTTGTAAGGGCTAGAATCCAAAATCTGTCTCCCAGACAGATGTTTGATGTAGACTTGGATGTACTTGGTCTAATTGTTCCATAGGAGTTTGAGTTTGTTGAACTCTCATGGCACAGATATTGATTTTGGCAGAGAACAGAAAGTCTTTACTGCGTTTCACTGACAATGAGAATGCTTTTCTCACTTCATGATGAGAACCACTCCAGATAGCCAAACATACCTAAGTCACTAATGTGCCTTTGGATAACTCACTCAAAAAAGAATTGCTGTCACTCAAGAATCTCATTCAAAACCTGTGGAAATGAATAGAAAAGCTTCTTCTGACTCGAATGCTGATCCAACATCAACATAAGTTAATGGGCCAGCTCATCCAAGTGAGGATTACAGGATCAGACCTTGTAGGAGTATTTATTCATTATTATAAATGCAGTGTAAATAGATCTGGTTTTGATGTCTTACAAGAAGGATAAAGGCAGTAAAAGGATCATTTTAAAGTCTTACCAAAAATGTAGAAGCAACCGTATTTTTACACCATAGAAAATTCAAAACTTAATTACATCCTGTCCAAATGCAACTTATTTTCTATTAAGAAACATTTGTTTCTGACAAATAGACAAACAATTATTTGTAAAATGTTTGTTACTTATTTATACTTTTTAAAAATCACAGGTCCATTAACTTTGCCTTTATTTGAATTCCTCTATGCTTGCTCTTATCCTGTTGCTCTAGCTTCACAGGTAATTTTTGTTTAAAGTATGACTCTACAGTCAGGAATTATTGCTGGATTTGAACTATTTAGGGCAAGGGGACATCCCTTGCTATAGATCTAAAATATTAAAATGGTGTCTTGCCCAGTACTGGTCTGAGCGAGCAGGAACTGAAATTTAACACAGGTCAGGACTGACTCCCAGTACGAGGTTTGTAAGCAGACAGTGTGATCTGTAAAAGCAAAGGCACAGGCCAACTGATGGCAGATCTCGCAGAGCTGCCAGTGAAACCTCAGCAGACCTGGTCCCAGGTAAGAAATGCAGGACTTGCATGGGAAATCACAGAGGAAGAGGTTGCCCGGTTTGGTGGGAGAGAAGAGAGGGGGAGAAACTCTCTGCCAAATGCAGATGCACACCGTATTTTGCTGCAGAGGGTGTGCTGTGCAAGCAGTTGTTACAAGCACAAAAGCATCCAAATTTGTCAGTAAAGGAGAAAATTTTCATTAGCAGGCATGCACTGAGCTCGTTTTGCATCTGGAGCCTATCAGGCTTCACAGGAAAATTATGTGTCATATTTAACCTTCAAGTAGTGACTGATCTTCATAGCTGAAATCTCAGGGGACAGGCTTATGAAAAACGACAGCGTGAAAGTCAGTAGGCCAGCTTTTCTTTAAAATGCATTTTGGTGGGAAATAATTCCACTAGACAAGTCAAACTAGTCTCAATTAAACGGTTGGAAATCTGAAAAACCAGATACCTTGCCTAGCTGATAAACATCAGCTACATTATTCTAATTTATCTAGGAGTAATGGGATAAGGATTGCCCCAGAAGTGACTACACAATGCCATGATCCACAGAATAATGAGACACAAAAGCATAAGTGTTGTTTGTAGATTATCCTACATTAAGCTGACAAATGAATCACCATATTCTGAAGTTAAATCTGTGTCTTCCCGTCTAACAGAAAATACATATTTTGTTGTGAAAAATGCAGAACTTCATCCAGAATGTCTTCCTTGGAAAGAAAATTTGAGGATTCATGACTAAAAATAGTGATAACTTAAAGTGACAGAACACAGAAATCCATAGTGTTGAAAACTTACTCTGTGTTCTCTGCAAATGATGAATGCTTTCCTCCATAGTGACACTTGGCAAAAGTCAGTGGAGCTGTTTCAGAACCTGAAATTGAGCATTTCTTTACCCACAGAAGTATAGGAGCTTTTATAGCAAATCCTGTCTCACCTGTTTCCTTGAATCACAGCAGAATGGAGCCAAAGTCCAAACCTCCCAACCCTGTGTGTGCTTCCAAAAGAAAGTCCCAAGCACAGGTGCAAGTGCCATATATAAAGTCCTTTTCAGTCACACTGGAATATTTTCAGATGGATTAACCTAATTTGTTAAAGATAGGCCAATGATTTGCATGTTAACCTATCCTTGGATCTTCCTTCTTAAATATATGTGGGCAGAACAGTTTTAAATGATTAAACAATTAATTAATTAAACTATTTTAACACTAAAGACCTGGCTTTACACTTATTTTCACTCTTTTTTCTTTTTCTTTTCTCTTTTCTTTTCTTTTCTTTTCTTTTCTTTTCTTTTCTTTTCTTTTCTTTTCTTTTCTAACAGTCCTAGGTCATTTGAATACACAATATGTAATTTATCAAATTTTTTAGTAGTAGAAACAAATTCAAGAGTGAAGCATAAAAGCTACAGGGATACCAAGTCAAATTGTACGACAGAGATTGCCAGACTCTGAAAAGTTTAGGTCATGTGTTTCAAGACAGAAAGCCAATGTCCCTTTTATACAGCAAAGCGAAATAATGTTTACATTTTAGATTTTTAAACTTATTTCTCCACTAAGATTCTTAATAATGGATGAACTTTCAGCTTATGAAATATTAATTTATTAAACAAGGATATCTAGAGTCTGAAAGCTTCACTTTTGATCTTGTTCTCCAGACATAGCTTTCCTGTTTTTCTAAATCTGCTCCCATAATAAAAAAGACCATCTGTTTGGTTTTTTCTTCATACCTTCTTATGTTTGTTAAAGCAAGGGAATCATCTGAATGTTACATGTTTTGATTACACACTGAGCATATAATGTTTTGTGAACTAGAAAAATACAGTCTTATAGTAGTGCTTAGAATATGGCAGGTGCATCATTTTGATTTGATAAAAACCGGTTGCTTGTGTCTGGCATTTAACATTGAACCATGGGCAGAAGAAGATGTTCTAATTATTGATCTTCATATTAAAATTATTAATGTCAAATCTCAATAACTCACCTGAATACACAGTGATTTTTCGTTCTATTTTTTCTCCAGTTCTTCTTTGATGCTTGAGTGCAATTAGACAGGATACAACCACATTCTAAAAAACAATCTCTACTTCAAAGTGATCATGGTCATTGGTGAAAGGAATGCAAGATATATGAATGTTTACGCAAAAAAATTTTATTCGAAAAAGACAAAAATGTTTGGGAAATGCAGCTAAAATATAAGTTTGGATGTAGAGCTCGCAGGGATTTGGGCTCATACTGATGAAGGATTAAGCATCACTATGGTGCCACTGTAGAGTCCTGTCTTACTGTGTAGCATTTTTGCTATTCACTTGAGCATTTGTATATCTTATACACTGAACAGAAAGAGTGCTGCTTTGGCACAGTCAATATTCTCAGCAAGAAACTCCTGAGCCACCCCCCAGGACATGCTGTAGAAAACCATTCAACACTTCTGTGTGTGCATTGCTTTTTATAGTTACACAAGAGGTGTGTGTTAGACTTCTCAAACAAATCAGTGACCTCTACAAACTTACATAACAGTCTTATATTTTTAAGATTTTTACCTAGATGCTAAAAGTTTGATGTGGAAAATTTCCAGCTTAAATCTTTTCCATCCCAGGAAACTCTGCTAACAGCAGGTAAGAGCCAAAGCCTAAAGATTATTTCTTGAAGTGGGACAACTCTGCTGAGAATCTCACCAAGTTCAAACAGAAGAAGTCAAAATAGAGGGGCTGAATTCAGAATTCAGTCTCTGAGGAGAGATGTGAACACTAAGATGCTATTCATAAACTCTGTGTTAAAGCATCACCAGACAAAGTGTGTAAAGTGCAGAAATGGTTATATGGAGAATTGGATTCCCTTCCCTGGGACACGTTCTAACCACTTGGACTTAAGAGCCTCTATTCCACCCAAGATGCATATTAGGGTTGTAAGTGCCTGTCTGGACCTCATCCCTAACCTGAGGATATAATGTTATTAGCTCGAGCCTGCGTTGCCTTGAGTTCTGTGCCAGATCCCTCTCCTTTCCCCTTCCAAACACACAGATGACACATGCATGCTCTGCGGTTTGGCAGCAATTTCAGCCTGAGTCTGAGCCAGGAACACAAACCGTGCTTGAGACACCTCCACATGCCACTGGTTACCTGGCTCTCGGCCAGCTGGGCTAGGGCCACAAAGCTCTTGAAGTGGCTGTGGGGAGCAAAGGACCTCACCTCAGCGTAGGCGGGTTCAGGTTTGGTGTCAACTCTAAAGTGTAATTGCAGTCCCATTGTAATTAACAACAAAACTTCCATTGTGTCAATAGGATTAAAATTACCCACGCAACATCATGGAGTAATAGACAAGAATCCATCGGCTTGGGCTTTGAATTGTTGCTATATCACTTGTAATGCAGTGGCTCAAGGCGGTGGGCGTAAATTAGACTTGTTTGTGTGGTACTTTCTGAAAGATGCCTTAAAAACGCAGGATAAATTCTTCCTCTTCCGAATGCATCACAAACACTAATCTCCATTTTTATGCAATTTATCAATGTCGGTAATCTGTTGAAAGTGCAAAGCAAGAAATGTGACAAAAACTATAAAAGGTGAAGGCATGTGAAAAGTTGCTTTACCTTTTCATGAACTCTGTTTCATCAGCTTCATTTATATGGTTGTCCTTGGGCCTAATTCAATGCAGAGAAGTGAAGTAATATTGCTAGATGGCTGTAAACCTCAGGGAAATCCTCTGTTAAGGGAATGATGGCTCTGAAGGGAATATCAGGCTTTATTGTTACTCTATTTCTTAGAACGCCGTGTTCTTGAAGTCCCAAGCAGCATCAGCATGCAGGACTTTATTCACTAAATCAGGATTGGCTAGATAACTTGTTTATTCTTTACAGACATGCACTATAATAGTCTGTTGAATTTCCATTTCAGGAGAATTATTTTTCTGCTTCAGAATTAGTCCAGTGGAAAAGGAGAAACATTTCCGAAGGCTTGAACCTTGAGGGATAAGACACAGAATTAGGGCTTCTATTGACAGTGCTGCCCTAGCCTACAAGACAACAAGCTTAAGAGACTCTCTAGACCAATTCAGAGGACAGAAAGGCAAATTTTTATTTCCAAAATGGTAACTCAGACAAATAAAAGATATTTTGTATTTTCATTTTCTGCATCCTAGGCTAATGCCTCACACTTTGAAATACAGGGACTTCAAATGTCTTCACAAAAATTTTTTGAAAAACAGATTTTACCTTTAAAATTTCAACTACTTCTTTTTTTTAACACAGGTATTCTTACATGTCAAGTATTTTTCACATCTAAATAAAAGATTTGATGATAATTTTGCACAGCACTTAAATTCTTTGTGCATTTCAGTTAATCCAGATATTTCTGTAGCGTGGACAGCTTTATAGTACAATATGTAATGCATAAATGTAATGTGTATAACAGACTTAGACCAAAATCCAGATTTTTTGTGTTAGTGTCAAATACCAGAGATGTCCACCATTTCAACTCACAGCTGTACAATTTGAAATCCAGTGAGGTATTGATCAGAATAGAAATACATCAGGAGGCCTTAAAGAGAGCTGGACAAAGGTCATGAAATGACAGGACAAGGAGGAATGGCTTTAAACTGAAAGAGGGTTTCTAGGTTTAGATTAGATGTTAGAGGGCTTTATTGTGAGGATGTTGAGGTCCTAGCACGGGTTGCCCAGAGAAGCTGTGGATGCCCCATCCCTGGAAGTGTTCAAGGCCAGGCTGGACAGGTCTTGGAGCCACCTGGTCTAGTGGAAGGATCACAGGACATTATCTCCAGCCTTGCCACAGCCCTGCTCTGCCCAGCCGTGAGCCAGGCCAATGTCCTATCCTCATCCCCAGGGAAACCTGAGGATACAGCTGTCCTGGCTCCCCCCCGGTCTGCCCTGCTCCTGACTGTGCTATCTCCAAAGCCCCTGCCACTGCCAAGCCCAGGGACCTGCCAATCCCGCAGTGCCCTGGCACCATGTGCCCATGGACAGGTGTAGTTTTGATGCAGAAATAAAAATGTGGCAGCTGGAAGCAAACACTTCTGCTTTACAGGTGTCAGAACACAGGCAGCTATTAGTGATCCTGGCAAAAAGTATAGTTATTCAGTTTATTTTGAATATAAAAGAGACAAGACCCCTACTTAAATTCTTGCCTTGGTCTCACTCCTTTCAGAAAAGCATTTTTCTCAAAGAGCCTTTCTTTAGGACAAAAGTGGATGGCTCAGTATAACCATTCTTTTATTTGTTGCTGAGGATTTGATTTATATTTTGGCTTCTATTTCTATTTTTTTATGGGAATTTTCTCCAGCTCCCTTCTAATGTTTGACTTATAAGGCAGTTTTGTTACATTTTTGTCCCAGCTTGCCCTACATGGCCCGTATCTCAGGAGCAACATGAGCAATAACCACCTGCTCTGTCTGTCCTGAATGGTCATATGCAAGTTTGAAGGGCATTCAGCAACTTGATGAAGCTAAACTTTTTGATTAGAAAATTTCAGGATGCACATCATCGTTAAAATTATCAGCTTCCACTGGGGACGGAGCCGCAGGCTGGCTTTAAGGTTTCCTGCAATAAAAAGTGCAATGAACTCATTGTCCTGGCTGCCAAATGCCAGTGTGAGGCCCTCGACAGCACGATGATATCAAACCTCCAAATAAAAGCAATTCTCCTAGCAGACTGTGGCTTCCGGCAATGTACATAGCTTGATACAGTCATTAGTTTTTATGCAGTTTTAGAGCAAACATTTTACTAGGAACCCAATTTTCTTCTGACAGAAGAGACTATTAGGGACCCCAAGCATGACAAGTCTCAGGAGTCCTTCCAACTGGAACAGGCCGTTGACAGAAGGTGATTTGCCACCAAAGCTATATACATATACTTTGGTTGATTTGAACATTTAAAAAAAAGTGGAGAAAGAGAAGTATCTTAGCTTATCTCTACTGTTTATGGTTAATGCTCATCTTAAAAGTTTGCAGAAGGGGCTTCTATAAAGGCGATATTCAGAGGATGCTTTGATTTCTGAATAGGTAACAGCCTTGAGTTTTGCATTATGCAAGGACAGCTGGCAAAGCATGTGGGCTGTGAAATAAGCGGGAGGCTTGATAAAATCCATCCTGAAAGAGAAAACAAGGTTAGGAGCAATGAGCTGTGACTGACTAGAGCTGTGGGAGCTTCAAAACCTTCCCCCCAAATGCAAATGCTTAAGGTTGCTTATCTGGATGGTCGGTTGAAGACATTGTGTTCTGCAACAGCACGGAAAGAGGGAAGACAAAGCTCAGCCCTATCCTTTGCTGTTCTGCAATGGCCAGAAACCCCAAAAAAATCCTCAGCTTGCAAAACCAGTCTCAATTTCTACTGGAGGGCAACATACTGTACTGGAATACAAAATAAGTTGTATTCTCTTCTTTTAATTTTAATTAATTCTTCATGCAGATTTTTTTTTAAATTAATATATACAAAGTGTTATATTCTCAGATAAAAAAGTGCTAGAGTTCACCCAGGAGCTCATGTTCTGGCCCTTTGGGATATTGGGCTCCAACAATGGTGCCTCAGAAGAGGCATTTTAGCACTGCACAATATACTACAGCTTTTGTTAGCTGTGCAAGCCCCAGAAGCCAAAATTAGGTCAGATAACAATTTGTCCAAAAGAGTCTCTTCTTTCAGCAGCCATTGAAATGACCCAAACATCGAACATCTTTTTTCTAAATCATTTCTAGACAATTTTTCTGCTCTTCCTATTTATATTACTCCATTTATTGTGAATTTTTGTTCCTGAACTTTATGAGGTCTCTGAAATCTATTAACAATTTTTCATTTAGATATGATGGGGATGAATAAGGAAAAGAGGATTTTGTCTTACCCATTATCTTCATGAAGTATGTCCTAGAGATATAACGTACAAAAAACCACCCCCTCCTAAACCCAGACACCACATTTATTTAGGACTAGATGGCAAAGATGGATTTAATGCAAATGTAGTAAAAATTTTCAAATCTTAAACATTTTTAAATATTTTGTCAGTAATGTGGCAGACAATCAAAGACAAAGAGACTTTTTTTCTCTTTCTTGTGGAGCTTGTATTTATCACCTCAGCTTACCCTAGCACTGCTGGTATTAGCTAGATATAACATTGTTGTCCTGATTAAATAATTAGATTGCAATCAGACAAGTTAACCTCACAAAAAAAAAGTAGGTGGAATGGATAAAGATGTAACATGAAGTAAATATCAACCCTGATAGATTGATGAAATGGCAGAATAAAATAACAAACAAAATTAACTTAATTAACCTTCAAGGGAGTAATAAAAGCAGGATGATTTTGTGTGTTAAATAGCGCGTTACTTTGTTAAGCTTTGACGGTTTGGTGAGTGATCCCTTACATGAATAATTTTACAGAAGCCAGGAGCTTCCTTGTATACTGGGGGTTATTCATTCATTTGTAGTAAAGTTTATTTTGCAAGTCATTCTAATGGTTTCAAAGTTACTTCTCAAGTTAGGCTGCAAATAAATTATCTTTCAAGAAGAGGTACATGATCAATCATTGTTCACAGCAAGATTTTATTCATGGGAGAAAAAAATCCTGGTGTTGTCTTTGGCTTGCTTGGGGCATTTCTGGAGAATGCTAAATATATTTCTTTGCACAAATACTGTGAAAATAGTCAAGGTGAATAGACACAATAGAGTCACAAATCAAGAAGCCACAATACAGATGCCAAAGATCTGTGTGAGCAGATGTTTAATGGTACAGGGGGCCCAGACCAGGTCAAAAGCTGGAAGCCTGAAGTACTGAAAACAGGCATCTGTGGAAGGTGCTGCTTTGAGCTTCTAACTCAGCTAAATACTGACCTCAATCTCACACAGGATCTGCATCTTTCCACAGCCAGGTGTGATATTATCAGTGAGGTAATCAATTGCACTTTCTCTCAGAAAGGAATATCTTCTGACTTTTGTAGAGTTTCTATCAGAACATTTAATCTCTACTCTGCAAAAGAAAAAGCTTTATATCATAAACCTCTGAAAAGATATAAACTTTTTAAAAGTTGTTTCAAAAGTCATTGTACTTCATATGAATGCTTTAGGGAAACCATGTGGAAAGATACATTTTTATTAAGCTGAGATTGATTAATCCCTACCAGAGAAGAATGGAAGTGATAGATAGTGACAGTATTAAAAAATAAACTAAACCGGCTCACCAAAAAAGTATGTCATGGTTGAAAGACAAAGGCAATTTCTAAGTATTTTCTCATTCTAGGAATAATGGAAGGACATGAACAAGGTAGATTAGACTTGATTAGATTGCGTGACTTTGGAAAATATAGAGGAGAATTGTAAAATACAAATACGTTAAAGTTGATAATGGCATTTAGTACTTATTTTGGATAAAATCTTGCCTATTAGAAATCTGCCCTTTAATATGGGCTGCTTAATTGGAAGAAAATATTTTTAAAATGCCTACAGTACAGGAAAGTGTTTTTAAAGAAGACCTGGAAATTCATGGAATAATTTTAGCCTAATTTCACAGTATGACAAAAGCCTTTTTTTTCTCTCAGATGGAGTTCCTGTTGAATTCAATAGGGTACATAAGCACATTCCCAAAAGCAAATCCTGACAACTGGAATAATTATCCGTCTGTTAACATCTCTTAAAGTAATGGGCAGTTGCAGGCCAAATGACTAAACTGCTGTGAGGATTTCTCATACACACTTAGGAAAAATTTCTAAAGACCTATTTAGAAACTATTTTTCATGATATAAAACAACATGAAAAATTGTCAGTTCTAGAATTTAAGTTTATGGAACAGTGGATCTGAATATTCACACTGTAATCCGTACACGTCCTAATATCTTCTACTGTACTCCAAAAAGCCCGAGAGAAACTACTCCTGCACTGATGGCAGCACCCTGGCTGCTGCACTGCACTTGTCCATAAAATTCACTGTTACCCACACCTTGCTCATCCAATGGTGATCTCACGGCTACAGATCAGGTGAGAACCACACAGAAACCTGAAAAATAATTTCTCCATTACTGAATAGAAATTCATTATCCCTCTTCAGAGCACGAGCTATCTTCTGCTTTAAGTATCTGAAAAAATGTCCAAATCATTAGCCATTTTTTTTCTACCAATACCTTTCCTTTTAGTTTTATGTTGGTGGCAGCTGTACGCTCATGTCTGCACTTCCAAAGGTCGAACTGTACAAATGAGATTTTCTACGTTTTTCAAACTCTTCATATTAATAAGAATACACCACAGATTTAAGCAGTTAAATAAGCAGAAGTATGCCGTCATGAAAATATAGAGGCATACAATCCCAGTCTGCTGAACACACTGACAGGTTCTCTCGCGTAGTCAGAGCAGCTGTTACAGAGAGAGACAGATTTTCATGGATTTTGTGAGATTTTGATGTGTTGATGTGTTCTGTATTAAGAGCAAATATTGCTCTGTATGAAGAACAAGCGTTATTTTTGACATTCAAATTTACTAATTACATTTCGCTAAATACATATAATGCCCATTGATTTTTCAGAAAGTTATACAAAAGCTTACAGCAAGTTTATGATATCTGACAAAGAGGACCCATAGACAACAACAGCAACAAAAAGGAAAACAACAAAACCCAAGCTACCCACCTCCAAATGTACAGAAAAAATTTCAAAATGTGTCTATGGCATCCTTGGTAAACTCATTTCTCTACCACTCCCAAAAGAGACAAATTTTTACTATCAGTATTGTCACTCCTTCACTATTTAGCATAGACATGAAAAATAGACTGTCCTTCTGAACCTGTGTATACCCCAAAGAGAGTCAATATTTATCCCTGTACATGATGTGGGGACAAGTAACACAACCAGTACGTAAAGAAATTCTAACATCTACAGATGAGTTTCCCATGATCAGTGGAAGCTGGGGAAAATGTCTTCCATTGTTTACATATTCCGGCAAAAACATTGTTTCAGGAATTATTAAATAGCTAAAATCCAAAACTGATTTATGGCTAATATGCAAGAAAACTAGAAACTATTGCTACAAAAAAAAAACTACAATGAACAAATCAAATTAAGACCACGGGGGTATAGTGGAGTGCTTTAAAAGTGGTCTGGAGTTTTCTCTATTATATCACAGAAGACAGGAGAGAAGTAAGAACAAGGAGTGTTTTCTTGTTTCAGTATTTCTTTTAGATTCCTTTCTTTCCATCCATTTTTCTCTCCCAATATCCTTTCGATAGAAAGGTTTTTCCACAGTCCATGACCTACTCATAATGTCTGCAGCTTTCATTGTGTCTACAGATTGTGCAATGGAGCTTGTATCAAGCAGACTCACGTCCAAAAATTTACCCTAATTATGACTCTGCCTGTTCTTTTGTGTAAGACTCACTCCTTTGTATTCATATAGACTCCCTTTTCACAATGTCAGCCAGCAAATCTCAGTAATAATGAAAATGACAGTTAACTTCACCAGACACATACCTGAGGGCTCTCTGAGAATGTCACATATAAAAATATCCCCAATTTGCTCCTAAATCTTTGAACTTTCAAACTGACCTCAAATTCCCAGCCCATTATGAGTTTTGTGTTCACCTGTCCCTTTGTCACGCTGTTCCATTGATTGTCCTGCACGGTCACAACAGCAAGGAAAGGGGCAATGCTGTAAATACACAGGAGCTTGATGGCTTCTTAGGACAAAAGCAATTTGCTGGTCCAGTAGTAAACTCTACCAATGGTCTGAGAATTTTGGAATTATTTTCCAGATGATGGGAATAATTTAATGCCTCAAACTGAGTGGTTCAGATGACAGGTATTTCGTTCCCTCCACTGTCAAATGGAATTTCAGTTGATATGCAGGTTTGTCTTTCTGCAGAAAGAAATCATTCTTACAGTAACAGTTCAATGAGCAGAGACAAATATTATACATTTTTCGGCTTATAAAGATTTCTGTATTTTTTAAAGCACTTGCTTCTCTGAGAAAGAATTCTCCTAAGCAGAGCAATGATTGAAAGATCATTCAGAATAAGCACAAATAAATTACTTAAATGCTATATCCTTTCTTTGAGAGGATGCTGTAAAAAAGGAGAGACTAGAACTACTGTGGTTATCTTGCAAGGGTGACATGTGAGAATATAATTTTCTTTCCCGATTTAAAATTAAAAATTTTCAAGAGATAGGAGAGGTCAGTACTTGCAGCTCCTGACTTTTCCTTGGCTCTGCTGAGCACATCTCTAATACACTGTTGATTCTTAATTTAGAGTTTACAGCCCAGAACTTGATCTTCTACCTTGGGCAGATCTCTTATGGTGCCTCTCTGCCCTTCTGCTGAAGGGCAAGAACTATGTGTTTGGACAAATATTAATGATATATAACAGTTAATCTAAATCATGCTGTAAAATTCTTTAGAAGAAATTGTATATTCACCACACAGTTTCCTGTAGGAAGAGTCATCTCTTCAAGGACATGACTCGAACGGGTATGGTGTTCAAACTGACAAAGTACAGTGCACTTCTTGCACTGGCTGGGCTCCTCTATATTTAAGGAAAACCAACACATTTTGGACACTTGCAGGTATATATATTGCTGTCTCAATAGCTCGCACAGTAGCTCACCAAACCCACTATCTGAGAATCATAGACTCATGGAAAGGTTTGGGTTGGAAGTGACCTTGGTCATCTCACTCCAACCTCCTTGCCATGAGCAGGGGTGGCACCTGCTAGATCAGCTTGTCCAGGGCCCTTTCCAGCCTGGCCTTGAACACTTCCAGGGATCTTCTCTCTGCTCCATTGAATCCTCCTGGGTGCCATGGAGCAGGTGGGACACGGGGCTGCCCTGTGGCTCAGGTGGCAGGTGGTAAAGTGCTGGAGGAACGTTCTGCACAGCTGAGCCCGAGCTGGGGCCCTGTGCAAGGAGACGAGGCACAGCTGCTTGTCCCTGGGTCCCACAGGCTCCCAGCTTCTGACAGACACGAAGCTGGGTTCCTGTGGTGTTCCTGCACGTGGACTGCAGAGGGAAGGACTGCACTTTCATTTGGGTTCTGATGGCTTCAGCAAACCTCCCAAAGTCTGGCTTGGCTCCTTGGGGATATATTGCAATTTGCAGCAAAAACTATGTAACTCAAGGATATGCACACAGTTTCACAGGTGATATAAAGCACCTTTTGTTTTAATCTTAGTCTACTTATTTGATTCAATGGAGGGGATTTGTAAGTTTTATTTGTTTATAAGAGTCTCCTCCATCTTCTCACAGTGACAACTTCTATTTATGCATAATTTGCAAAGTAATTAATGTGTTAAATCATGGATATTTTGGAATAGGTAAGAATTTTAAAAAGCAAGCTTTTTTATGTTTTTTGAAATAGTCAGCTATTTCTAGTTATTATCTCTGTATTTTGAAATAGTTAGACCTTCCAGGGATCCTCATTTCATCAATAAATTGTTCCAGCAGTAACACTTAGAAGTTTAAAGATAAATCCATACTGCAGATAAATCCTACATAAGAGGGAATAGAATTACAGAGGGATGTACAGTACCTTTTAAAACTAGTTGCCGTGTTCAGTTTGGCATAGGAGTGAAAAAACACCAATCTCAGGAATGTAGTAACTTTGTTTAAAAGGAAGCTGTGTCATTCAGCTGAAATAATTTAAATTCGTTGAGCCTTCTGTCTCTCTTTTAATTGAAAAATATCAGTAGACTTTATAGGCTGATGAACATTGGCAATTCCCTCATTCAAGTTGTTATGGTTAACAGCAATATCTTTCCTTCAAAAACCACTATTAAATGTGCCTAGGGATCCTGGGACTGCCTATGTAGCTAGAGGGAAGGACCTTTCCTGGGTGCAAAAATGCCAAGGGCTGGAGGTGCCCCTTCCAAAGAATGAGCATTCTGAGGAGAGGTTAATACATCACCTGAGAGAGTTTTACCACAAGTCAGCCCCAGCTCACAAGTCTAAAGCCAAAGCTGCCAGATGTGGTGATGCAGACAAAAAAAAAAGAAATTTAACATCCTAATCCAGAAGAGTAAAGTACTGTTCATGTTTGCCTGCAGAAGAAGGAACACTTCATATATTGCACAATTTAACTGTACTGAAAACTACATCAGTAATTTGAAGTTTCAAAAGCAATATCAATTCAAGTATCAGTACCTGAACAAAAATTCAGATTTGGCTCATCACTTCCACATGAATACCGAGTTAAACTTTTCCAGAGCTCTTTTAAACCTTTACCTCCAGTCCTGTGCAATTTTACAGCATGTATTTTTTTTTTTTCTTTTTAGAACTGACCCTTTACATTTAAATTGGGAAAGGTACTTTTAATACACTGCTCTACACTGTGACATTTCAGTGATGAGAATGCCAAGGGACATTGGCTTTTATTGGAGAAAAACAGCAGCCTCAGAGCCTGGACATGTTTTTCTGGTGTTCCATTTCAGAAAAGTATGCTCATTCTGACTTAGACATTCTGAAAGCAATTGAGATAGATCACATAAGTGGGAAAATAAAGATCTTAGGCTGTGTTTCAGCTTTATTTCTTCTGCTCTTTTCTCCTCTGTTTTTGCCTGTGCCTGGCCAGAAAAGAGAAAAGCTCTCCGGGGAAGCTGTGATCTCTAGTGTTACAATTCCTAATTCCATAGGGCTTAATTCTGCCATAGCATGTATTTACCTCACACTTTTGAAATATATGAGATATGTTTTCCCCTAAGATAATGCAGATCTTCTGCAGTTACAGTTTATTTTAGGAAACCAAAGCAATGCATTCATCCAGAATCCTGACAAATACTCCTGACTGTTTTCTGGTGAGAACAGTAGATCAAGAAATAAATGTTCAAATATGATCCAACATGATTCAATACTTCCTGCCCTAATTCCATGCCATTTGGAAGAAAACAAAACAAAAATCCCTAAGCTGCCCACTAAACAGCAATGTAATTCAAATGAGGGCTTCACTATCCCATAACTGTTCTGGTGGATCTTGTGCATCTGAGGATGTAATGATCTGCACACACTTACTCTGTGAACATCTAAAACCCACACGTATACATGACTTGCATTGACTAAGTTAAAAACTCATCACAAGTGCAGGTTCAGGACTAGGTTTGAGGAGTTCCATAGAAGAAAGTTCATCAGCCTTTGAAAAGTTTCCCATCCCTTTTCAGTTTAAGAGAGGAGGATTCTGATGTTCACCTTTCAAAAGGGATCACTAAATTACAAGTGACATTTCCCTTGTTGTTTGAAGGATGAGATATTCCTGTTACTTGTAATCAATATTTTGAAAAGCAGCCTCTTTATTACAAAGCTCTTCTGTCTCTCTTCTGTCCTTTCAAAAGCAAGCTGCAAACATACAACTCTTTGCTGTAATAAGTCAATAGGAACAGGAGATACCTTTTAATTCTGATTTTCATTAAGTTTCATAGTAAATAATGGAGAGGGAAGTCTTAAATATTTATTCCATAGTTGATTTTGTAGGCTATGCTGTCACGGGATAATAATTAATTTTAAAAGACATATCACATAAGGTCAGTAACAATTTTTATTAGCTGAAACTAAAGCAATTAATAACAATAATTTAAATAATGTGTGAGGAAGTTCTGCCACCATTTGTCACATGGATTAGCGTCATTTCTTTCAGGAAGCATGTTACTATGGGACCAACTACACTACAATTATTCCCTGTTCTGCATTATCCTTGTTGGTAAAAACCAAGAAAATATTCCATCACTCTTGATACACAAATGCAGGCACATCGATGCTGTAATGCAGAGTTTCAGAACCAACCACCTCTACCTCTTAGTAGAAAGCCTGTGAGAGACAACAGGTTTAAATTTAGGAAAGCTGAGGAGATGCCCTTACTGAAGATCTTTGTGTCTGTTTAATTGTATAAATTTGTAAAAAGTGAGAAATGTGAGAAGAGCTGTAAAGATTCAGCTGCTTATTAAATACTGATGAGTTATAAAGCTCAGATAAAAAGAAAAAATAGTGTATTAGAGCATCTCAATTCCTTCTATTTCTCCTGCCTCTACAGTGAAAACCAGACTTCAGTTCCCACTTGGATGTGAGGAATAGGACAGGAGCTCAATCCCATGGTTGAAGACAACGTCTCTAAGCAAAATTTCTAACTACTTATTCTGAATGTTTAGATATTCATTCCTGGTTTTCAAGGTGCAAATAATTTTTGTTTAAAGTAGGGTCATTTTCCAAGGGCAGTGCCTGAACAAATCCCAGCACTTCAGAACTTGTACTGTGTCTCTCCTCCATAAAGAACTATGGTCTCTGGGGAATGATGACCAGCCTAGAGATGTCTTTCACAGATGATGCATATTGTGAAGAATGGTGCACTAATAGTAAGTATTCCCTCCACAGTTAACACCATTACAAACACACTTAGATTGCGAGGTATACTGCTTAAAGCCAAAAGGTTCTCACTTAAATCACCTCATTTTCATCACATTTCTGCTTGTTGATAGGTTTTGTTGGAAAAGTCTTTTCATACCTTGAAAGGAAAACATTGGAGCAGAGTTCAGAAATAGCTTATAAATAAGATACTGAAGTGCCTAGGCCCGAGCAAAATGGAGGTATTAAAGCAAGGTTCAGTGAGCGAAAAAATTCATTTTGTCAAAAAAAAAAAAACCAAAAAACCTAAAAATTTGCAACATCTCTTCTTTCCATATGGTTTAACATATCTTGTATGCAGACATGCTCAAAATGTGTCAAGAATTACTATTGTGGGCATATTATACAACTTGGCTGTTATATGTTTAGCCTCAAGAGAAGAGAGAAAGACTCTCTGAGGATGAGAAGTCAGTAAGACCTTCACATTCTTTTGAGGTACATCAACCCAAAGTCAGAAGACATCTGAGAATGTTCACACACACACAGACACACACACACACAGCCTGCCCCAAAATTACTACTTTGCAAAGTCCAACTGCCCTGTTAGAAAACACCGCGATGAGAATGGAATTCCTTGTGCAGCCTTCCTAGCTGCTTTTGGAAAATGTGTGTGTTAGGGAGACCAGAATCCTGCAGCACTTTGGGGTCCTCACAAAAAATTGTGATTCACTTTTCTACTCGTGCAGAGACCTTTGCACCACACTTGGTGCACACAATAAAGATCTCCTCAGCTCTTGCTGCATCTTGTCCCAGGTTCTCACCAGCAAAGAGAGTTAAACATAGTATGACATTTCAGAGGAGTGTGGTGCAGTTCTTCCTCAACTCCTAGCATGCTGTCCGCTGAAATGATGAACTTCCCACGCCTACCCCAAAATCCACTGACAAGAATTCTTTTTGAGAGATATTTGTACCACCTCCTCCATCCTGTTCTTGTCTTCGTATGTGGTGGAGAACAGGCTAGACTTGCCTGCTTCACTCTGCAGATCAGCATCTACAGTGTCTGCCTCCAACGACTCTGAGACACCCTAATTAAACTTACATAAGTGTCTTCAAGATAATTTTACCAATTTTACTTTTTCACAGTCTCCCAGTTGCAATTTCTATTATGTCTACAGTACAGCACAACTAAACCTGGCATCATGTGGGTTTTGTTCCAGTTGCAGCTCTCTGGATCTGCTCAGGAGCAATGTAAGTAGATATCAAACCTTTCAAAGAGGGATTGTCACCTGAAATATGCTGAGCTCCCCACTGCTGCAGTACCAGCTCTTTGCAGAAGCACTGGCTAATCAAAACTTGTTTGGATAAAACTCCATTGTAGTTACTTCTGTGAAATTCTAGAGCTGTGGATAACACAAAGAGCTTTGGTAAGCTTTTCCTGTGACTGCAATAGAGGCACTTTGACACGGCAGTATAATGCCACTGTCTGATCCACATAATTTATCCCAGCCTAATGCTGTTTTTAATCTTTAGTCATCATGCAAATGGGTAGTGACAAAGATCATCAATATGACGAGTCTTGCTACTGAGACTACAGGAAGTCAGTCACCTTGGGTTTAATATGTTTTCTATAATACTTTGGATAGAATATATAATAAATTACAATATAAAGAATACTTTATAATTTGCAAATAGATTCCAATAGACTCAAGATTATCTACCACTAGAACAATCCTTCCCCCAGGGCCTAGTGAGAAAGACAATGCAACCCACCCTTTCTGTTGCATCCAGTTCAGGGCTACCTGCATAAGTCAAGGTTTCTGTACTACCTTCACTCTGCCCATTTACAGGCAATCAAAAATAGGATAATATTGTATCCATTTTTAAACCAAGGGGCTAAACATTAACTGAGTGTACACTGTGGGGTCTGATGTATCAAACATTAACCTTTATTTTACATTCTTCATGTTCTCCCATTTAACAATTTCCCACCACACACTGTCTTAGACTTAGTGCCTGCTCTAATGTGGCAAATTAAAGAGTTCTGGATAGGTTACGGACAGAGCAATGGCTGTGTCTGAATGGGTGTGACAAGCACAGAAAAAGCTTGAAGAAAGATTTGTGTATACCAGTTTAATGTCCTATCCATTCAATTAGATTAAGCTCTGAAATTTGACCTATTGGCCTTAAGTGTTGTTTACTCTGGAGAAAACACATCCGTATCTTATCCAGGATATACTGAACAGGAATATATGGAGAAAAAACTCACTTATAAATAAAGTTGTATTGCAGTATTTGCAGATCTGTTGCCATGCCACTAGCATTAAATCAATTTTTTTATCCAGCCAATAACTGTTGCAGGAAAAGTTTAGTCTGTGACTGGTGTACTTGAATGAAAAGTTATTTTTAACAGTTCAGACCATAGATTTTAGTTTACCAATTAAAATGCTAATTGCCTAAGTGTTTGAGGATATCTTTTTTAATACTAACATTTCACAGTATATTATCCCCAGAGAACTCTTGTTAAAAGAGTTTTAACTGTTGTTAAAATCCTGGTACTAATTAATACAGAATCCACTCACTATACTAATCTTCATCTGTTTTATATAGTCTGTTTTGTGTCACTATTACACAGGCAAACATTTACAGTATTTTTCTTTAGGTGACTGCCATATGTTAGCTCTTGCCTTTTAATACTGATGCACAATTAAATCTGTTTTCTTCTTTTCAGGAGCTATCCCACAGAGCTGTTATCCATGTTTTAGGGCTTCTTTGTGCCCCTGACTTCTCCCAGGAGCCTTCCCTTCAACAGAGTTTGTCTGAGTTGTCACTACCAAAAGCAAAGACTATTGTCACTGAATTGTCACTACCAAAGGCTGTCGATGAAACCAATTGAAACTAACAGTCCATTTTAAAAAACAAACTGAAAACTGGTTAAACCATTGGCCAAGATTATCCATAGACCACTCATGCCTGGAATTCATGTGAGGAGCAGAAACCAGAGACACTGGATGTAGCATGTTTGACTGAATTTGGCAGCAGGTTTTTTTGTTGTACTTTGGCCACAACACTTAATTAAGAAACTAAAATCTCTCTTCTCTGGATAGTCTAAATTTTTAGACTTTTATAATTTTTAATTTTTTTTCCTTGTTCATCTTGTTCCTACCCTCCTCTTTGGACAAAGCTGATCATCTTTACTTCAATTTCCATAAAATACAGCCTTTGTTTTTTGAGAATTCTCTTTATTTAAAGAAAAAAGTACCAAGGGGATGTATTATCTCAGTAAGTCACTGTTTCCAAACCATCACATGTGCAATAGTGCCTCACAGTTCTCTGTATGCTATCATCAGCCATCCCATGTTTTGTGCCTATTATGATAATGACTAAGTGATTATTAAATATTATGACACTTCATTTCTCTAAGAAGTGCTAAAATATAAATATAATGATTCCAAAGGAAGCGTCACTTGAGAACAGCCTCTGATAGCTGCAGCTGACAGTATCCTGTAACACGGCAGTGGAATTTTATGGTATACAAAACAATTATCCAGGAAACATGCAAGGAAAATGCAATTTTGTGGCAGAGGCAAACCACAATATTGTAAGCACAATGTTCACCAGCAGTGTAAGGCACGTGTTTGGATTGCAAGCTGCTCAGACTGGGGCTGTTTCCATTGTTAAGTGCTCATGATTTGATTTTTGGAACTCTTTTTCCACCTGTTATTTCAATGCCTGCACAAGTGTTGAAGGCATTAAGGCATCTACTTACCTGCTGAATATTTTTAGTGAAAATTTTGAAAAGCAAATATGTTCCCTTTCAATAATCTTCTGTAAAATGCTTGTTAGACATCATGCTATCCACTATGCAGGAGTACTTTTCTATGTCTGTTTAGGTTATAAACTAATGAGGCTGGGAATTACTTTATGTAATTCTTCTAATGCAGATTTCAAAGATCTGAAAATTTAATCCATTGAAAAAATACCTACTTAGTTTCTTAGACTGGAATTTCAACTAATGTTGTTCAGAGTGACACTAAAGAGATAAAAACCAGCTATGCAGTACTTTTTCAGCTTTTTGCATCGAACAGCATACAGTAAGAGAAGAAAGTTTAAACAGAAGGATAGCTGTAAAAGTGATGCTCTATATTTAAGTAGTTATCACTATTGCTAAACCTACTGTTTGAATATGTAACATGACCTAAATATGCCTCTGGAATGTACTTTTAAGCGAGTTTATACAACACTGCTGTACCATTTCTATGTTAATACAATACTTGAAGTTTAAGGCTCTAAATAATCACTAGAAATGTAACTTTCTCTTGAAAGTTATCTGCAAATGAAACCGTACTTGAATAGGGATACGTTCATTACATATTTTATTCTTATGTACACTGACAAGGTTCACCTAATGTAGCTATTTAAAAGAGGGGGTGGAATATTATACTGAGTGGTTACTCTACTTTGTAAATTCCTTTGGATGCAGTTATACAAGGATAGAGGTGCCCCTTGATCTGCTAGTAGAAATAATTTACTTTGAAGTAACCAAAAGGAAAATAAAACCAATAAAGATTTAACTGTATGAATATGTAGCTCTGGAGAAGCAGTGAAAAACTGCACAGAAAAGGGAACTGTTTGTATAATTCAAATAGTACTAATACAATTTTTTTCTAGGATAGACTATACTCAGCTTGTTTTCTCTCAGCTTGGTACAAAGCAGATCTTTCTGCTTTAGGGCTAGATCAAGGGACCTTTTCCTGAAACAATTTTGCATACGGATGCAGTGTTTCATCTTCTATTTCTTTCAGAAGAGAAATGTATTCAGCAATACCGAAACATACAAAATACATATTATATAGAAAATAGATCTTTCCAACATGTATTAGATTCCACCTTAAAACTGATAACCTTTCACTTAGAAAATATGGATGAAACACCTTTTTATTTGATTTTAAAAATAACTTTAAAATTACCTTGTTTTTAACTTTGATTCAAAATCTGTTTCTGCTTATTTTGAATTCACAGAATTGTCCTCACTGAAACAAAATATTTGCACAACTGCAGCATTAACCTTCCAGCAATACAAGTCTTACGCTCTCAGTGAAACTTTTGGGTTGTAGTACCACTACACAGCAAGTCTCAAGATACACATTCTGGCTGAAAGCTGAACCAGAACTTGGATACTGTATTTCCCTCAGCTTCCCTGCTCATCTGCCATTTATTTATCCTTCCTTACTCCTCTTTCTGCTCCTTTCATTTTCCTAATTCCACTGCCTCTTCCCCATTGCCATTTTCCTCCTCGACATTCAGATCTCTTGCATTCACTGCTCATTTACACATTGTTTGCATTTAGCACATTCTAGGCTGTCAGTAGAAGCTGTGAGTGCCCAGTCTACATCTTACCGGATGTGAAAAGCCCTGAAAGAGCTTTGGGACATGACTCTGTGAAAAAACTGTACTGAAATAGCTCCTGGGTAAATTAGAATCATAGCAATCTCTGGAGGAACCCTAGCTTCCTAAATCAGCTACCCCTCAGCTTTGACCCATTAACTACGGCCAAGTCAGTGAAGAAGGTTGACTGAAGAATATTTTCATGTTGGCACTCTTTTGAAAGCTTCTCAAGGATCACCAGACTTGTTTTGATCTTTTGCTTTGTTTTTATACATTTTAAATTCTGACAACTTGTAAGTTGTTCTATTGCAGAATCATTGGCAAATTATTATTTCTATATTGCAGCTACAGACAACCCCATGAATTCTCCTGAACCTTTGAGACAAACCCATGACCTGCTGAATTTCAAATGTTAAAAAAGTGAAAGCAGAAATGAAGTGCTATCACCTCTTGTTCTGCTGATCATCTCTGAGTTATAAGTCATTAGAAATGTGGAGAATGCAGAAGGAACGTCTGAGCTACACCTCTCTCTGGTCACATCCTTCCAGTGTTCAGCTGCCATGTTGCAACTCTCTGCTTTTTTTGCTTTTTTTTTTTTTTTTAATGCCTTTTCTTGGTGTGATTTTTAAACCTTAAATCCCATAGGTACTAGTTTTCTCTGTCTCACAATATTGCTTGTCCTTTAGCTGGCTTTGGCCTGTGAAGTTTCTCAAGGCTCTTTGTACTCTTTAGCAATGTCCTCTAAGGTGTGAACCACAGTTCCAGTAGTGTTGTGTCACCAGCAGCTGAGCTGAGGCTTGGGGAGGTGGCAGGGGACTGAAACCCTCATGGGTCAGATGCTGCCAGAGGAGGCAGAAAACTTGAAACCTAACTATAGTTTAGAAAAACACACATGACAAATAGGGAAATTAAATGAAAGATATTGTTAGGGAATGGAAAGTAGTGACAAGTTTTCTCCCCACTCCTTTTTCCTCAAGTCATTCTTCTTGAGTCTATACTTGTATTAACCCACCGATTATAAAGATTGGTTTGCCCAGAACTTAAGAAGCCAGTCCATGCTGGATTTCACAACTGAACAGCATTAATGATATAAGAAAATAAGTCTGTAGACTCCACCACAAGCCTCTCAGTTCAGTTAGACAGTAGTTACAGTATTTGTATAGGACCCAGCAAAATGGAAGTGAGAGCTGTTCGTTTCTGGCAACCACAGTGCAATGAATGAACAATAGAATCAACTTGAAACTTTTCGTAAAAGTATAAAAGCCATTACTTTTAAAGATAAAAGAATATCTGAATTAGATGATTGACAAGAGACATCTTGGCAGTACATTCTTGCTTAATACACTGGAATCATGCAGCTATTTTCAATGATAAAACACAGCTTGAAAGTGTCATTATGGATAAATTGACTTTTTAAAACCAACTAAGATTACATAATTTAGTAATGCAGAAAAAGAAATTTAATATTTCTGGCACAATTTAGTCTAATGTCCAGAATTTGCATTATAACCTCGGATAACTAAGATCATGACTAGCACATCAATCTATTTTAAATTTGGAGCACAAGCATATTTCACAACCATGTAGAAAATCTGCACAAACCATCAGAAGTTCTGCAGAAAGCTGGAGTTTGAATATAATTCCGTCTGGTCAATTATTCCTGCTAAGGAGTTTTTCTGTGAAAAGGAAATAAATCTCTGGAGAAGAACTTAAATGAGGCAGGATGGAGTGAGAGTTTGGGGGAGCAGGGGGGAGGACAGGAAGAAGAATACAATCCATGTTTTAGCCAGAAAGTGTAGTCAGAATAAATATAATAATTTTCTTTTTCTTTATATTGATATGGTCATCTACATGTGTGTAAGAGATTGAAATGCTTTTTTGGGACACATCACTCAACAGTTCTTGCCTCTAAACCCAGCTCCCTGTTGGATGGAGTTTGCCAGCTATGTTGAATAATGCACATATTCATTCAAAACACTGAGCAGATTCCTGGGAAAGATTTTGTTAGGTCTGTTAACTTTTTGGCTTATTGTTTTGTGCATTTGCTGGCTATAGTCTGCCATGTGCCAAATGTCATTCAGAGATTGCTGCATGCTAGTAATGCATGAAATTTTGTTTATCTGCAGCTCATATCAGCTTATTGGTCTTGCAAAATGATTGTGATTTCTTGAAGATGAAAAACAGTACCTGTAAGTGATAGTCTCTTTTATTCATCTAAAATACCAGGTCTCTAGAGTCGTTATCTCCTCTGTTTGACTACATCTCTGTTTAAAACTGATTTCTTCTCAACTGCCATAATAAAAAAAATTTAGCATAATTTACTGAAAATGGCACCTGACAGCCTGTGATATCACACAGCCAATTTCAGCATTGTAGCCTCTCGTCACGAGGGATGGGTGTTCTCTAAACCCAGCATTTAACATGTGTGGTCCTCAGGATTGTAGTTCCCTTGGTTCAAACAACTCCTGTTCCGGTGAGTGCCCCACTATTTCCGTACTCACATCCTAAGGACAAATCCTTGCTAAACTTTATGAGTCCTGTGTGGGCTTAAATGTGAGGGAACAGATGCGGTTCTGTTGCGCTGGTACAGTCACTGGCCGTGGCCAGGAGGATGGCTTCTGCACATCTCTGCTTTTGTACACAACTCATCCCTGGAATGGACTGCACGACAAGGTGCTTAAATCCGGGAAGCCTGACGGAGGGAGAGAGGCAATCTGCTTCAGTAATGTGGAAGTGAAAAGAACAGATCTGATTATATTCTGCAGATGTCCACAGAAGGGGAATCTGTTAGATCAGACAGGTGGAACTGTCTGATCTAACACATGAGGCTGGATGGGGACCAGAAACAAACCATGCTTTGAAAAAGGAGTAATGACTCGTTGGCATAAACTCTCTTGGGAAGAAGGAAAGGTGAGACTCCACAAAAACTAAAAGACTGAATGAGTATATTTTTTTTCAAAATAATTAAATCTATATTTAAAAAAAAAAATCTAGTTTCAAAATAAAAAATTCTAAGTCTGAAGCAGGAGCTCCTTTAACTTACTGTTAGAAATAAATTTACTTCATTTGTAGAGTCTGCATAGCAGTTAAAATGATGCTTACTGACCATTTTCTCTTCATTTAACTTTATCCTCCCCCCTCCACCAAAAAAAGAAGGCCATCTATAGGGTGGCTATTGTGGTACACATCCATCACAAGAAGATTTTACACCAGATTTTGTTTATCTTTTCAAATTATATGCCTTAGTACAAGTACAAATTATGAAGTGAAGGTAGTAAAAGCTGTGGGTATCTTCGGAAGGATGTTGCAGTAACTTAGACAAGTTAGTTGAGTCTGGCATAAAAATGTAGGGTTTCCTGATCAGCTTTTTGTTACTTCTCTGTCAAACCAAGCATGGCATGGCGCTGAGCAGAAATGCCATCCTTTAATGAATATCATTCAAGATATTTCATATGCTTATTATCCTCTCAATTCTCTCCATCATGGAAAACACTGCTTTATCCCTATTATTATATATTCACAGCTTATTTATCAAATGGAATGAATCTGGAATCTGTTATATAAAGTCAGAAATGCAACACCTGAGATGCATGATGATACCTGACATGCTATTTCAACGTCGAACGTCAAACAAATGTCCCAAATCTACTTTGTGTATCCAAGAAATTATAGAAGCTTTTGCCTTCAAAAAATTTGTTCCTTTATGTGTCCTAAGGAATTCAGTTTTCATTGCTATTTTTCTAATTTCTGACACATCATTTTTTTCATGCTTTAAACCTCCTTCTGAAGTCATGAAAATTCTTCATTCCAAAAACAAGAGCACATTATAATTATTTTTTGTTATCTAAGTCTTGTTTTGTGTCAAAATGATAAGCCTGCTTTTATGATCGCATTGAAACTTCATTTATCATTGCTCTGCAGCAACAGATGGGAAAGCTGGAAGTGACAAGAGCATGCAATTGTAAAGCCTTGTGCTTGAGATGGGACGGAGAAAAGATTTTTTTTGGTTTTTAAATTAGCAAATGGTGAATAATGAGCATATATAATTCTAATCTGTCTGAAACATTTAAGTGCAATTGTGTGCTGCCCAGATTTTTGGCATCTATTTTTACTAACTGCTATTTAATGTATAAGGAGGGTGACATGGCATTGCATAGCATGGCTGAGAAGATAATAAAATGTCTGCGTGAGTTCCTCCACCTCTCCTCTCCTCTCCCACAGTGGAATAAATAAACAGCAATTTTTTAGGCTGTTTTGTTGATGTAGATATTCCTTTCACTCAAACTTTCAGTAACAAAATCAGTGAAGGTCAGATCAATGGTAAAGATCACTAGAGTAGCTTTTGATTAGTGATCACACCACCTGGTTTCCTTCTATACCAAACTAGCAGGGCCCAACACACTGGTTCTCAATTGTAGGAAACATTTAAAAAAATCAATTTTTTTTTCACACAGCTGTGTGTGGTTTTTAGTGTACACTTTTCAATTTACTAGTTTATTTCACCTGTCTTGTAACAGATATAGAGCATCCACAACCTTCTTCCCTTCCCTTCCCTTCCCTTCCCTTCCCTTCCCTTCCCTTCCCTTCCTCTGCCATCTTTTAAAGTTTTTATTCAGGTACATTACATTTAAGCCCAGGGATTCTCTTCCTCCTCAGGTGTGTTTGTGGTTAGACCTACAGAGACAGATGGTCTTGCTGCTTACAAGATCTTTCCTCTAAGAACTTGTATTAAGAGAATAATGTTTTTGTCCATAATGAAGTGTTGCTCATTGGAAATAAAGTGTGCATTTGTAACATCCATCTCACGCATCGTTCTATAAAAATACTGGGACTCTGGGTGTCTCACTGTGTGACTACAGTGCAAACTCAAAAAGGGTTAAAGAGATAACACTGTGAGCTGGGCTCACTGCACATCACCCGTGTGTGTGCTAACCTGGGAGTGTGAGTGAATGTATTTACAGATGATGCTATAAATTACATATGGCTATAGTATCTACTATAGATCACAAATATACACACATCTGCACACACTATAGCCGTGCAGTAAATTTCCACTCACAGGGAAGGGTAATACTGACAGTAATCTTTGCATCAGCCAGGGTCTTGGCTTGCAGATGGCTGGATTTTTCTCTGCATTTCGATTTGCTGTCAGGGCTGTGCCCAGGAGAGCCCCACTCCTGCAGGAGGTCCTGCTGGCTTCCGTGGCAGAGAGGGACACCCCAGCCCAGGGCTCAGGGCAGGGTGAGCACTCAGATGAGCTTTCTGACAGCAAGGACAGGTTCAATACCCGGTAGACACTATTTTCTCCCTCCTCACTGTACACTTGTTTTCAGAACTGATTCTTTACTTTTTAATAGTCTGTTGTTTTTCTTAAAGTCTAGACAGATCACCTCATTGGAATTCTTTTATTTATACTGAAAGATCTTAGAAGAAATTCAAAACCTTCTTTCTTGTATCTGTACTCTCCATGACAAGCTTTCCCCTGGCTTCCAACACCAGCCTTTCACAAACAGTTTTTTACCCTATTGTTCTTAGTCTCAATAGTCCACAACAAGGAACAAGAGGTTTGGAGGTGCAGCAGTAAACAGACACCTTCTTTGCATACAGCAGACAAACATAACTGCTGTCTCTATAACTGTCTGTAAAAAAATTACATTCTCCCTGTGCAAGTAAATTTAATGCCAAGAAGGAACGTACATCAGTTGACATGATGACTCAAAGGACTTTGCCCCAAGACATCTGTAAACTCTGACAAGACAATGAGAGGTTGGAAATGTCTGCCCAGTCCAAAAACAGAGCTGCAAATTCACTGATGATGGCAGCATGTGTAACTAGATGGGTAAGTCTTTCCCCTCCCACACCTATCCATTTCTCAAAACAACCACAGAAGAGAACAGAGAGAGTGGAAAACTCCAGAGGGGAAAAAAAAAAAAAAAAGAAAGACAAAGAAATAGAAGAAGAGAGGATTTCTGTTATTGTCAATGGTTTGAGCACAGAGGAGAAAATAATAATTTGGATAAAGGATAAGAGACAGTAAACCTCTAAGTCAGTTCCTCAGCACTGAGCAAGGGTGATAGTGATCAAGCGTGATCATTATGCACTTTGATGTTAAGAGTACTTTTTGTACCCTTACACACACACTGCGTAAATCCAAACCGAACCCAGGTATTCAATACTATCATAGAAGCTATAATCAATAATGTGGTTTCATTCATATAAGAAATTTGATGCAATTATCTCTGTATCATTTAAAAAAGAGATTATTTTGAAGTGATTTTGGTGTTGTCTGTATGTGTAAATAGCTGTCAAAGAAAACACTTGTAGTTGACTTTGTACTGTACCTCTTTCACTATTAATATTTGGTCAAGACTAAGCACATTTGATTAAATCTGTGCAATAACCTTCTTCCATTGTCCACAGAGAGAATTGGAATGAGTAAATTGAGCGGAGCATCATGTTTAGATGGTTCAATCAGCTTCCAAGAAATGGAACGAATGCAAGAGAAAACAGGACAAGCTGAACATTTCCCTGTGTTATCAGTTCTTCACCAGGCTTTATTTTCACACAGGGACAAAATACCATTTGTCTTTGGTGAACAAGAGTAGCATAAAAATGGTTGGGAGATTATACAAGCCTCACTCCTGCCTCTGCCCAGCCCGGCACACTCAAGCACATCACAAACTGCTGGCAGAGGATCCCATACTGGAGCTCAAACCACAGGCACAGGGCACAGGCCTGGGCTATGGAACTGGGAAGCACTGTCTTGATCTAGACCTTACATTGTGGATGTGAAATGAGTTATAGTTCCAGATTTATAAGTCAGGGACTGAGGCCATCTCCTCCCTCTGCCACCTGTCACACCCCAAGGTGCAGCTGCAAAACCTCTGCTCTGCTCGAGGCCTTTTGGCACCTGACTTCCACGAAGGATCATTCACCCTTGCAGGTGGTGCCAGTGACCCCCAGGCTACCTGCCTAATGACTGCTGAAGAGGAAAAGGTGATGGGTTTCACAATGAATACGTGCAACAAGAGATGTAATTCAATGGGTTTCTGGTGACTGCACATCAGAGTGTCATAATGGTGAATTCTGCTTTTGAACTGATTGTTGTAAACTAACTAAAACGAGCTCTTCTCTTTATGTTTTCTTCATCTTTCTTTTTTTTCTCTTCCCATTTACTGAATTCAGGACTACAGTAAAGGGAAAAAAATAATGTTTGCTCTTCTAGCATTACTAAACAAACCAATCACAGTTTTCTTTACTTCACAGAAAAACACCTACATGAATGCTACAAGGAGATAATAAAAATGTACTCAAGATACTGCTCAGTTCTTCAGGAAGCCACTAAGTATTAAATTCACAGATGACGAAACAGAGGCCAACATCCATACTTCACTCCACCTACAATACAAAAGTGCTCTTAACCAGCATCAGCCACTCTGTTAGCTATTGCTATACTCTCCTCTGATTCCTCACTGCAATGCCACTGTAACAGGCATACTCTAAACAACATCTTTGCTGAAACCCTCCCCACAAAGCCCTAATGATTCAAAGACCATGTTGCACTACAGTTGTTTTTTTTCAAAATAGCTTTATTCAATAACCCCTAACAGGAAAACAATTTTTCTGCTTTGCTGTCTGATATCTAGGAGGGCTATTGGAGGATGGGCACAAGGCCATGCAAGATTTTTTCTTTACAGTGTCATGTCTAGCAAAGTTATGGGAAGAAGAAAGGAATAATTTAGTTTTCCATCAGAGCAGGAGGAACATGGCACGAGCTGGTGGCTCCAGACTCCAGCAGCACTAAGGTAGTGCTGACAGACACTAAAGGCAGGGCCAGGAAGGAGTGATTCCCACCATGGCCAGATAATGGGCAAAGATGAAAAGCAGCAAGGTAGGGGATTTTTCACATAAATCTTTAAAATCAGGATTGAAGTTTTTCTCCTGGGCAGATGGCATCCTGGGTCTCTGCAGGAAATTCTGGCAGCTTCTCTCACCCTTTTTTCCCCTTCTTCCCTTTCTGCAAACACCCTTTCATTACTGTACAGAATACCAGGAACAGACATCTAAATGCCTGGCTGAATGTAGCACAGCACAGGAGAGACCAGTGAGGATCCATTCAATCCTTGTGGGGGCTCCCATGAGGCTCCCCTGCCTCCTCTTTCAGTAGGGATGCTGCTCTGATGCCCTTGTGCCTCACACTTGAGAGAGCTTGTTCTTACCCACCCTCATCATAACCTGCTGAGATCTCATGTCTCTCCTACTCTTAATTGGAGCCACATGTGCCTTCAATGTCCATTAACTAAATGATTGTTTCCAAAGTAAAGTTCTCACATTTGTTTTAATAGGCCAGCCATATTCTGCTTAAAATGGAGAGAATCCCTCCACGGCACACCCTGTGCTGAGAGCGCTCAATAACCCAACAGGCAGGGAAATGTGGACTGCATTCACTTTTCTTTAAGGCAGAAAAAAACCGAGCTCAGCTGTTCAGGCACCGGAGCAGCAGCTTCAGCTACCCTGTGCTGTCAGCACCCAACCCATCACCTGTCAATCACTGCCTCTTCGGTAGAAGCCACGCTAATTTGTTATAGCATGGGCTGCACCCTGGGAGTCTCATGTAATACTGAGACTTTCACAACCCTGACACATCAGAGCCCAGGACTGCGCCGCAGCTCATCAGAAAAAATAATTTAAAATAAAGTTTTATTATAGAGGTATGTCTGTTTAGAAAAGGGTCTCTCACCCTTCTTGGAATGGGTTTCCTTCTCCTTCAGTTTGTCCGTGTTCCTCGACAGTGAGCCTATAGCACTATTATTTATTGGTTTGGGTCTCAGCTCTTGCACGTCCATTCGGTATGCAGGGTCTGTGGCCAAGCAGAAGCCAAGGTTGGGCAGCAGATTTGGTCAGGTAATCTCAGTGGGGTTAAGGACATTTCTACAAGACTGAACTCAGCTTCCCATCTTTCATCCCCAAGCTGCACATCACTTGCTCTAGGACCTATTCCCAGTCCCATATCTCATTCAAATGAGGAGGAGAAGAAGGCTTTGCTGCAAAGTGTTTGCAGCTGGATCCGGGGCAAACCAAAAGTAGTCCCAGAGATGTATAGTGTATGCATATTCTCACCCCAGTTTCAGGAAGGTGTCTCTCTTTGCCCTTTTTAGAAGAATATTTTCTGTCTATACCACACAATAATTAGAGTAGGTTAAAATAGGAAATTATTTCTTCATTTTATGGCCACATAGAAGAGGAGCTTTCCTTTTCTAAACGTGGAAAGCACACAGAAAATAAAAGTGGCATTTTCCAAGCTCAAAAAATCTAGTGAATTGTAAAAGGAAGGAAAAGCTTGAGCCCTGCAGTCCAGAAAAGACCAGCAAAGCAGCACAGCTCACAGAATGAACAGACTTTGCAGAGCTGCATTTCAAACTGTGTTGCAGCTGGCATGTTACTTGGATTAACATTGTCTTTCTTAGAAAAATGTGCAGAGGCTCCACTGTCTTTGTTCTCCTTGCTGGACTCTGCACATTGCTGCAGAGCAATGACCACTCTCCTGACATACCAAAGAGCAGAGCAACCCAGGCTTTTCATTGGTACCTTTAAATTAATTCTTTTGGATAAATGCTAGATAAAATGAACTTTAAAGAGCTCTTGAAGATGTAGGCACAGTTGCGGTACAAAAGGAACTACATGTGGTCTTGATTACTCTTTTAGTACATAAAGAATATGGATATTTGTATGCAGCAGTAGGAAATATATTTCATGATTCCTCTCCGTGACATACAGAGTTAAAAACTACCTGTTGGTAATCTTAAGAATTTGACCACGATACCTTAATGGTCTCACATCTCTGCTTATGTTTCTAAATGTGTTGGCTTCACAGATCTGTTGGGGAAAAAAACCCAAAAAACAGACTCCAAAATGCAGGACTATTGACAATTTATACCTATATGTCTTTATAACTTGTTTTTTGTGTCATTCTTACTCACAATGAGCCGACTTTTCAAGTTGAAAAAAACTATATAAAACTGATAGAAAAAGCAAAGCTGAAATTGCTCAGGGACTTTTAATATACAAATGCCTCTTATTTAAAGAAATGCTCACAGATTTAATGGCAGAGACTACTAGAATGTCTTCGTTCAACAGACATCATTCTTTCATTTGATTTTCAGGCTGTCATGTGAAAGGAGTGTTTGTAACCCAGCTGATCAAGAGGGGCTCCTTTGAAGGCTATGATCAAGAAAATGGACTTCAACTACAGCAACTTGATAAGGCTCCCACGGCATGATAGGCTGCTGTTAGGCTGTGGTTCTTGTGGCTGTAAAGTCCCGTGTTGATTTAGGTGCTGAGGAAAAAATTGTCTATTAGACCTTCCTATGGGTAGAGCTTAGGTGGCCTAGAGTTTTTTGATGGCATTATTAAGAGACTGACTGAATACAATATAAACTGTGCTGTCAGGAATGTCAAACAGCCTCCATCTAGCATGCTCTGATTCAGCTTTTCAAGAAACAAGGCAGAATGACAGAAAAATGGATTTTATTTTCTGTACCAAGACAATTAGTTTGAGGCAATGCAAGTAAACCATGGTAGATCTACCTTGCACCATCCTGAAGGATTTTCCCATTATATTTCACAAAGAACATTTTGAAAAGAGCTATCAGGTTGGCAGCTGAAATGCCAGTTGTATGTCTCAGATTTGATAAACTGCATTCGCCAGAGTACAGGGAATTGCTTTTTAACCTTAAATTTGGGTTCATCTATGAGGGGTCAATTGTCTGCCAATCTTGTTATTTTCAAGATATTGAGAAACTAAAAGGATTCTGTGTATAGTGGCTTTTTAGCAATTTCTGTGGAATAGGAGAGAGACAGAAGTCCCTTGACATGACATCATGAGTAAACTGGCAAAAGGTATTTGAGCTACTAAAATTGTTGTTTCTTCCTAAACTATGAAGAACTTTCAGTTACCATGGGGGAAGGAGTGGAGAAAAATTGTGACATCCTTCCCTCATTCTGTTTTCATTGAAGACATTGGCAAATCTTTCATGTTTGGCACGCAATTCAAAACAATATTTGGAAGTGAATAGAATATTTGGATGAAAATTTGTGAACTGAAATAATCTGCTTTGTAGATGCCAGAACATTTCGTATTATTTTTGGTAGTGTAGTTTACATTGAGAGTGATTTTGAAATGCCTAGATTCATTTGTTTCTAATAAGAGAGAAAGATAGAGACTGGAAGAAGGGAAAAGAATAAAATTCCAAAATTATCAACCCCAAAAAAGTAATTTTGACATATTTCTGATCTACATGGTAAAGCTTTCAAGGACCTTGGGAAAGACATAAAAAAATTTCTTTCCAATAAAACCTAGTCCAATAAAACCTGGTCCAAAAACACCCAGGTTTATTAGACAGATGCACTTCCATGATGGAGTTGGCAAGAAGTCACATTAAAAAAAAATCTCAATCAATTATGATGGCAAAGGTGGTTTCTTCATTAGGCTCCTGACTTTTGCCTTTCCAGCTGTCTTTTACCAAGAGCAGGAGTCATGAAATTTTATACTTTTGTTTTTTGAAGAGGGAATAATAGCAATATGTCAGAGATTAGGAATTTATATCTAACTGCTCTTTCAATAAATTCTTTATTTCTTAGACGTAAATGTGAATGAACATTGGATATAAATGTTGACCTTCATACTACTGTTATTTATAGAGCTAGATTTTCACCATATCAGGTGCTGAGGGAATCAATTCACTCTGTCATGCTCAAACCTAACAACACTGAGGTAACTGCAGTAGAGATTTTAACTGAATGGTCCTTTTTGAGTTTTTGAGGTTTTTTTTTTTTTTACTTGTTTTTCCACTGTGTTTTGACCTTGGTGTTTTTAGCAACGCTATAAGTATATAACTGAGTTCAACTTGTTGTTGTTTATAAAATTCTCTGAGTAGAATTGGGATAGAGAAGTCATTTTTTAAGATCTGAATTTTAAGAGAAGAGCTGCAGCATGGACTTCTGTACATCACAGAAAACCTCTTTAAAATGCAATTTTCCACAATGAGCTTTCCCAGCCAAACATTTAAAACACTGGAATTGCTGACTTTAATGCAGATTATCAGCTACATTTAAACAATGTAGTGACAGTACCAGTAAAAAGCTAAGACTCTACAATTTACAAAAAGTCAGAGAAAAAAATCCATCTTTAGTTAAGGTAAAAGAGAAAAGGGATACAGTCAGTTTTGTCCATAAATCTTCAGTCTCCTGTAGACCTCATATCACATTCCCATTGTTATAACAGAGAATTAATATTTGTTGCATGATTTTTAAAATTTATTTAAAATATATTGTAAAGAATCTGAAATAATGGGAGAAAGTGTTGTAGCTTCAGGGACTGGAAACTGGGGGCATGTTTTGCATATGCTGAGGGTGGTGCAAATCCTGCTAAGATATTTGGAAGAATAGCTTGAAGTGAAGGGAGCCAAAATTGGTGCAATCTTGTCTCTGCTAAAAAAGGCCCTGACACATGAAGTTCCCTGAACCACACACAGGAACTGTGAAGCAGAACAACACTGATACCAGAGCATCTTAATTAAATTACAAAATTCTAAAATGCTCTCTCTGCTTGAGGGGATAACTACACTCACCCAGAAAACTGTTCCTTGGGATACTCCAGCTATTTGTCCCCACTCTCCATACCACAGCCGCGTTCAAGGCTTTTTTCATGAAGGTGTGAATCAATGGATCCCAAATCATAGAACTGTTTCATTCATATTTATCTCTCTCCTTGTTTTTTCCCAACAATTCACATGAACTCCTTCTTCTCGGTTTTCTGTCAGGAACAGTATCAACAGATGGTTACTCCTTCCTCGTTTGTGCTATTCCATTTTGTAATAGCTCTGCAATTTAACACCAATAATCACATCTCCGTGTCTGGCTGGGCAACCTTTATTATCTTGACATCATTTTTACCATCCTTCACTGAAGAATGTATCTTCTTGATGAGACAAAGAGATCAACAGATATTAGCACCACAGTCGATTGCTTTTCTCACGCTGTTGTAAGAAATTGGATTTTTCTCCCCCAGTGCAAATAACTGCAGATATTCAAGTGATGTTTAATTAATAAGACCTTCCTCATTATGACATTCTGGGTTAATGCCTACTAAAAGATGAATAAGGGATCCTCAACCCCCTTACGTCCTGCCTCTTCCTGTTCCTCCCTACTAGGCTACACAAGCTAAGATCAAAAAGTGGGTTTCTGAAACATACTTCTCCCTGTAAAACAAAACTGGGTCCTAAAATCTGCAAGGAACTCTACTGTGTCTCATTATCATCTTAAAAAATTTAAATGAGTCCCCTAAAAGTGGGGGATATAACACGCCTTTATGTTGTGATACAAAGATTGCAAAAGCTAACCAAAACAGATTGGTGCTAGACTGAAGAGAAAATTTCTACATCAATTAGCCACTTTAAGGGTATTCTGTACATGTTTTGAGGAAGCCAGTACATTCCTGTTTGGGTTTGGGGTCTTTTTCGTGTTGGTGTTGTTTTTTATTTGGCATTGGTTGATTTGTTTGTTTAGGATTTTTTGTTTTGATTTTTTTTCCCCAATAGGCTATCTGGAACTGAATATTGCAGACTTGACTTAATTCTAAATTGGATTATTCCCCCATCTAATCTTGTTGTCCTATCATGCCCATAGCATCTCACACTACTGTTGAACTGCTCAGACCTGATGTAATCTTCCCCATGCTGCAGTAGTTGTTAATCTGTAAAGGAAATTCCTTTTGTTCATTTAGTCACTACAGCACAAAGAGTCTTCTTTCAAAAGGCTGCCTCCAAAATCGGTAGTGTTCAAGAGAGATGTAAACGCTTGCCCGAAGCATTAGCTTTCATTAAACCTTATAACCTCGGAACAAAGGCACTCAGGAGGAAGCTATTGATAAGAACAGGAAAGACTTTTCTATTACAAATACTGTGCAACGGAGACAGAAAGAGACATTCAGTGATTTTTCTAGCAAAGTCTAATTTATTTGGAGACTGAAATTATACTAGATAATAAGGGGATACAGAAAAAAAGACATTCTGATTTAGGCATAGCCAGCATGTGATCTAATATAACAGAAAACTGGAGATTGTTTTCTAATATCCTGGATTATTGCTTCTTTAGTGCAACGAGATGACTACATAAGAAATAAGAAATGGATTTCCACTTTAATATAAGGCACTTCAAAAGGAAGAGCCTGATATAAAGTTCACTAGAACCCAGGGACGGACAGAAGGACAACTTCACACAGCACTCTAGATCTTAGATTCCCCTTTCCTAAAATGGAACTCATGGAGCCTAGATCCACAATTTTTTTTAGAAAATCCTTGAAATGGTATTTGTCAGTCCTTAGCACCATCTTAAAGCTGTATATGCCAGTAGATAGGCAGAGGCCATAGTGAGTTAGATGATGTGGTATGTCCTGTGGCCTGCCCGTGTTTCTGAAAAAAAAAATAAAATAGAGTAACGACATGCCAGGGTGGGGTTACTCATTGCAGTACTTCAATTACTCATTCTAATACACCTGGAGTCCTCTTCAAATACTGCTTTTATGTGTGATGATAAGAGTAGCCCACCTAGGTGAAACTACACAGGAGCATCAGAGTCTGGAAATTCAGGTCCAGATAATTTGAAGAAACAGATTTAATCTCTAACGTAAACACAACGTTATACTTAGCAAAAGCAGAACAACAGTTGTCAGAAAGAATGAAGAGAAATTGATAATCTGAGAAACTGTTTTTGAATTATTTATCACTAAAGAAACTTTTTTTGCAAGATCAGCTTCGAAGAAGGGACATAATGGATGGTTTGGAGAACCCCAAGATATTTTATAAGTATAGGTTCAAGCATTTGATCTATTATTCTTATACACATAAATCATTTGAAAGAAAGAAAGATGAAAGAAAGAAGACAGAGATCAACACAGCTACAGCTGTCTTTGCTAGCACCTTTTTTACAGAAAATTTCCTGCCTACAGGATATTATTCCCTATGGGCACAGCATCCACTGTGTAAGGTAGCAAGGGGAAAAAGCCAACTAATTGAATTAGGTAAGTCTACTGCTCTCCCACGCCAAGGTCCACAGTCAGAACCTGGTGTGAAAACCTCACACACACTGACATATATTGATAACTTATTGGTAATCCATTGGTAGCTGAAGAGGCCTCGGAAGGAGCTTCTTTCAGCTGGTGCACACATGGTCATTCATTTAACTAAACATTAGCCAACACAAATTCTTGAAAGAAACCCAGAAAAAAAGATTCAAACTGAATCAAAGTCCACAGCACTGTTCAACCGTATTTAAAACCCGACACTGAGTTTGTCAAAAGAGTTGATGAAATATTGTTGCCATATGTTCTTCAAGAATATTATCTATCCAGATCTTCAGACGAATTCCAGTCTAACTCTGAACTCTTAATTTTTGTTAGAGAACACAGAACCAGGAAAACATATTACTGGACAGATCTGGTTGTTCATTGCTTTGAATCTCTCCTCAAAAATAGCAACAAGGAAGTTGAACCAATATTTTACACTGTTTTTCTCTTAAAGGAAAAGTTTAAAAAAAACTTAAAAGCAGCTTTTTATTTTTTAAGTATTTTATTTTAAGACTGGTCAGCCTACAGTTTTTAGGCAACGCACAGTTCAGGTACTACGTAATTAAAACTTTATTTATAGACTGTTTTATGTCCTGAGATGGTTTGAAACGAGTTTGTTGCAATCTGGCACAGCCACCAAAACAAGTGCAGTATTATTAATATCTCACAGCCTATCAAGCTTTTCATCTCCCAGAAGCCTGCATAATCTTATTCATGCTGAATATTATCCAGCACATTAACACACTGCTATTTCCACACAAATTGTAGCTACTGTTTTGAGGCTATAAACCTGCTGGGTTGTGAAATTCATTCTAATGGTATTACACCTTTGGAGGAAGAATAAATTTTTAAAAAGAATAAAGAAAAATATTTCTAACTAGTCATAAAGCCTGGGGTTGTTTTTCGTTTTGCTTCGTGTGTGTATGTGTGCTGGCAATGCCGCAAAAATTACTGTGGAAAATTCTTGTGCTTTATCTCATTGTTTTAATATGACACACATATATTTTGTACCAGCCTAAGATGGTTAACCACGATGTACGTGTTCTAAAAGCATTTACTTATTATCTGATATAAATTTGGTTGATGGATGTAATAGATCTGCTCTCAAACTTTGGCCTATCTTCCCTGGCAGAATGCTACATGAGTTTTCCAAAATTCCCTGGAATTCAAGAGATTAGAATGAATAGTACCTACTTCCTGAGAGAGCAGTTGCTAAGGGCAGAGTTCTGCAGTGTGGATCTGCAGAGAGGAAAGTGCACAAGAGAAGATAACTGTGAAGAACAGAACGAGCTTCAAGCCAGAAGAAATGTATAAACACATTTTATTATCTGATGCTGGGGAAAAGAAGTTAGAGATCAGAAGTGCTGATATACAAACCAAATAACCTTAATCCTCTGAATTTTCCAGATGTAAAGTGAGCAGATTAGAAAAATTCAGGTGCAAAGGTCCAAGAGATCAAGAAGTAGTAGAAGCAAAGGATTATTCAGTATGAGTTGGACCAGAGATCAAAACACATTTTTTGCCCCTTTCTCAGAAGTGCTTTGGTAAAATATCTGTCTTTATCTTTTAACAATTCTGGAAAAAAAATCTGCAGAAATATTTAACATTAAGTCAATCGTGTTGATTGTGACACTTCTTTTGGGTTCTAAAGAATAAGGAAGTTATCTCAGACAAAATTAAGTAAGCTTGGATTAAGTGGAGATTGTGTAAATTTAACTTTGCCATGTCCTGTAATTTCCCAAGTGCTAAAGAAATCTGAATGAAAAAACAATTAATTTTTAACTATTTTTGTTTATTTGAAAACCATAAATGGAAGTTGGAAGGTTGGTCAATCTACTCTTTGAAACAGATCTTTTTCATGCACTTTTTATTGGGTTTTATCTGTCTTTTCACTTGGCTGCTCTATAGTTATTTATTGAATTTTATTACTGACAAAATATACTGTTTAATAAGAGGTGAATTATTTGCCAGAAATGTTTCTTCTAGCTTCTCTGTAGGAAAAATCTCTGGCTTTTTCCCTAGGGAAAAATGATGAGAAAAACTGTGATGTGGGGGCTCTGTCATTCGCTCTTGCCCCAAAAGATCTTTCTATATTTTATACTCACCATGTTGGAAGCATATTAACCATTCCTCTGACTTGAAAGATAATGGCTGTATGTTACTTTGCTTTAATCTCTAGTGTAGTGAGCCCCAAAACAAAGCACAGGCAATAAATTATAGAGAAAATCACTCTGCAACTTCTTCCTCATGATATGAAGGAAGTTCTTTGTGTCCATTTGCAGTATAACTTGCATAGTTGTAAAATTAATCGATTTTCACAATTTATTCCACAATAAGGAGGTTCATCACCTCATTTACCATTTCTTCTGTTTTCATATAGGCCAAGTGTCTGGTGACTAGCAAGCTGTTTCTCCAATTCTCCCTGCTCCTGTGTTCATGATTTCCATATCCCATAGAAGTTCTGAATGGGCGTAAAAATACATCTGCCTGGAAGGTAGAAGAGAGTGACTGAACTCTGTTACCTGTTCTAGTTTAAAGAATAGTCTGAAATACCCAGATTAGATCTATAGATAGTCTGTGCAGCCTTGTACTCCAGTCATTGATTCCCCTGCTCCTCCTCACTCTCTTAGCTTACAGCAATAGTGAACAAAATCTATTAGTTGAGGAAATATTTGTCTCTCTTTGTAAAACCAGCCTGATAGATCTTAAAATAGATTAATTCTTGAATATATTTCTGGAGGTTTCCATTTGAGAAAATATATTATTAATATTAATATTTAATATTTAATTAACTAATTTTTGCACACTATTCATATTTTGGATCTAAGCCACTTTTAGCTATTTATCAAAGTCCAAACTGCATCAAATTTTAGCAGTGTCTGTGAAACCTGTGATAAAACATGCACCCCCTGACAGTGATCAATCTCATCCTAATAAAATTACTGAAGGAAAGTGGGAAGATTTGCCTTCTGAAGTTACTTATTTCATTCCACTAGCTAGGAAGTGACTCTAGATTCTAAAATATCTTATTTCTAGGCATAGATACACTTCGAGCTTGCATATCTTCCATCTAAAGCCCAAATGACATTGTCCTGTTGTAGCAAGTCCAGAGGAAGCCTCCAAGATGATTAGAGGGACAGAGGATCTCTCCTATGAGGAAGGGCTGAAAGAATTGGAATTGTTCAGCCTGGAGAAGAAAAGGCTTTGGGGTGACCTACTTGCAGCCTCCCAGTACCTGAAGGTACCTGAAGGGTACAAGATAGATGGAGAGAGACTATTTACAAGAGCCTGTAGTGACACAACAAGGGGGATTGGATTCAAACTAAAAGATAGTAGGTTTAGACGGGATATTGTGAAGAAATTATTTACTGTGAAGGTGGGAAGGCCCTGGAACAGGTTGTCCAAAGAAGTGGATGTCCCATCCTTGGAAGTGTTCAAGGCCAGGATGGATGGAGCTCTGAGCAACTTGGTCTAGTGAAAGGTGGCCCTGCCCATGGCAGGGGGGTTGGTGCTTTCCTGGGCTCCAAAATGATGTCTGGGAGATAAGGCTGTGTGACAACTGTGTGGAGAGAAGGAGCAAAGAGACAGCAGCTGCTTCAGCTACGTGTTGGCACGTCTGATCTGGGATCACAGAGTGCAGCTCCTGGCCCTGCACAGCATCATTCCCAAGAGTCACACCCTGGGCCTGAGAGCATTGTCCAAACATTTCTTGAACTCTGCCAGCCTTGGTGCTGTGACCACTGCCCTGGGGAGCCTGTTCAGTGCTCAAACAGCCTCTGAGTGAAAGAACCTTTTCCTATTATCCAACCTAAACCTCTCTTGACACTACTTCGTGCCATTCCCTCAGGTCCTGTCACTACCCACCAGAGAGGAGACATCATATGTTTATTTTTAACAGAGAAATGAGGTTTCAAAACTCTGTGATGTTACAGACCACTCAAATTATGCAAACAAAACATGACATGTTAACAACCTTGCATACTGAGGTATAAAATTGCCCTTTCTCAAGGAATCTTATGAGTTACTTAGATGCATTGGAAACCTCAATGACTCTGAAAGATGCAATGTTGGGTTCTCATCCCCAGTGCAATACAGATTTCACTCCAGGTTACTAAAATCTGCTGTGGAGGGAAAATATCTTTTCAATAGATAGATGAACTGTCCATAACAGCCCTAAGGGAAAGTTGTCTGAATGTCAGCGATGTTTGTTCTGCTTAACCAGCTAAAACACGTGTTCTGATTGCTAAAATATACCAGTGTGTAAGTGACACACACTCCTCCATTACAGAGACAGACAAAATAGATCTCGTTGCATGATCATTCCCTTGAGACTTCTCTTTTTACTGGAGACGGGGGTTCTGTCAGCAAAGTTTGTTTCCTTCTTAAACAGCTTCCTTTCCAGAATGGATCAACAATTCTCCCACTGATTGTAAAGGGCTTTGGATCACATTTGGACATTCTGAAGGAATTTTCATTGTGTGTAAGTATTGCAGGATGATTGCCATAAGTGATATTTGGAAACATCATCCCAAAATCATGTTGGGTTTTGGGGTGAGACATACATGATCTGTAAAACTGAGGTGTCTCATCTAAAAGCTAGGTGTCTCATTTTAGCAATTTATTTACAGGGAAATTATACAAAAGTTTTAGACGATAAACCTGTGGTGGGATTCCTCTGATCTAAAACAGACATGTGGTTCAGAATGAGATTCAGGTGATGGTTTCAGACAACCTGAATTTCACCCTAAAAGTAACTCCCTAACTTCTAGCTATTTCAAGATAGTTGAGATGAATCTTGCCTTTTGTCTCAAAATACTATCCAATTTATGAGAGAATATTTGCTACATATGAGGAATGATAGTGACATGCTGGGATAATTTATTACCTCTTCCTTTAGAAGTGAGGAAAAAAGGAAACAACACAAAGAAAAACTCGGTCTTTTGACCACGAGATCCCTTCTGTGACATCCAGAAATTCTGATTGCAACTGCTTGCAGACCTCCAACAGGATTTTCAGGAAACAGTTCAACTCATGTCTTTTAAATTGTTATTACCCACAACTTAAAGAAAAGTTTTCTAAATGCTGTTGGAGGTTATAACACAAGGATCTGGAAATCAGCACAATGAAGTAACACTTCATCTTCCTGTAAAGACTTTACAGAGCCTTTTAGACATAAGGGAGGATCACGTGTTAAAAATAAATATTGTAACAAGTCAACGGAATAGCAAGTCTAAAACAACTGACAGGAATATTTAGTTAGCAAAATCCTCATCCTCCCCTGAAATGTCTTCACTGTCATCACCTCCATTCCAACAAGATTTTAAAGCAGCACAATAATTCCTGCAACAGGACCCAACTTCACAACCAGTCTATTGTAAGTGAAATTCACTCTTCCTCTCATATGCTCTTCCCTGGATGCCCGCAGAGGAAAGCTGGAAAATTAGACTACACTTCTAACAGTCCAACAACCAAAGAAACAGAAGAGATATTACATTGGGAAGCCTAGAGGGATATCTGGAAGGCTAATTCAAAGAGTCTTCTTCACACACTTAAATTTCTCTCAGATCAACAAAGATAACAAGTATTTATAAAGGTTGCCCAGGTGAGACACCCTTATCTCCTTGTTTACTGTATAAAAGGCCTATAAACCTCTAAGATGATTTAATTTTCTTGCCTGCTGTGAAGGAAGCTGCCAACAGTTGATTAATAGGAAATATGAGGCTCAAGAGTATATTTAAAATTCCAGACAGTGTGCCCATTTCTGAAAGTAGCCAACACTGTGGTAAACAAAGATCTCTGATGGGAAATCATCTGAAAGGCTTCAGAGGCAAGCCCTGTGCAGATCAAGTGTTGAGCTCCAGCATCCTCTTCTAGGAGACAGGAAGACATTAATTCAACAACGATGACTTTAAACATTTTCTTCAGGGAGGGTGTGGAACTGCATGTAATGTCTTGCTGAAAATCACACAAATGACAGGACTAAAGGCAATACTGAACTTAACCCCTGAATTCCCATTACAGAAGTTCAATTCTTCTTTGTGTTAGTCAAGTAAAAGGTTTTGCAGTATGTGTCAAAGGATCTGGCCTGTTTCCATATCTAGCCCTGTCATTAGAGCTTTAACCCTCTCAGTGGATGATGGCAGAGGAGGCCAAAATATGTCAGATGAGGTTTGGCTCTAACAGCAACAGTAATTGATTTTACATTTGTAATTGGCGTTTGATTGGCTGATTAGTCAGCACAGGTTGTAGTCTTTAAGAAGTGGAAATGCCACCCCACTGAAGTGCAGAATACTGAAAAGGTCAAAGAAAAGGAGAATTCCCCCTTTAATTCATGAAGAAAGAGACATTAGAGCCCAGGGATCCCACACACATGACAAAGGTTATAATGAGAAAAGAAAATGGAAAACAGATAATCCATTTTTATGAAAAAGACCCTAAGGAGACTCTAAAAGGGCAAATGTCCCATATTTATCCCTCTTGTGAGTGTCACCACATTGAGCATGCAGACAATCATTTTTAGGGGAAAAAAAACACCATGTTTTCTGTAAAAGAATATATCTATCCCGTATTTCTCTATGCTTATGTAGACAGAAAACACTGAGATGTGATATTTTTAAACAGAAAAAGACACAGTGAGAAAGATGTAATGAAAAGAAAGGGGTGTGGGTTTGTCTTTAAAATTCATACATTGCCTGCAGAATTCAGGAACAAAGAGCTGTCAGCTGTTCTTATGCAACTGGAAAGACTGAGGTAGAGAAGATGATTGCAGAAATTTTTTTTTCTAAAACGTTCCAGATAAATTTGTTTGGACCAAATAAATATTTATTGCCTTTTTTCCCTTAATTTCTGGAACTCTTCTTTCATATAGTTTACTTACCACATTAGCAAACTTATGCATAGGCATTTATCTGCTGTGCAATAAATCAAATACAGAGTGTGTTCCTATCATGCTACTTAATTCTATATATCATCATGTGTAGGTTAAGGTTTCTCAGACAAGTCTGCTTAGGTCAGTAAGAGATACATAGACAAATTAAACTTCCTTCTCCACTTTCTTCATAAATACGCATATGTATGTATATATATGTTAGGATTTGAATGCAAATATATCTATAATATGTCTCATTTAGCCATCCACATTCATGCACACAAACAAACAAATAAACAAACAAATATATATTTATATGGAAAACAAAAGCATCATAGAAAGACATCCTATAATCTTCCCATTCCCTTGAGCTCTTCCCCCAAAGCAATTACCCAGGGTACATCTTCAAACATATGCTAGTTCTGTGAATAGTTGTTTTTAAAATTATTTGGACTTTTACTGCTAAAGCTGAAATCCAGCTCTCTGGAACATTCTGCTTTGACAGCTGTGAAACTGAAAAGTCAGCTTTATGATAAGCACTTCTCTCTGTCTTCCTCTCCTTCTCAAGCTTTTTCATACAATATTTCATTTACTTCTTTGCTGTTATATTCAAGCCAATAAACTCCACGCAGAAACCCTGAGCATACAGTGAGATTAGAAGTAGATGTAAGATACAGGTGCTTGAAGAGAAGAAAAAGATGGCAAAATAGGGCAGCATCTCTTTGCTATTAGCTGAGTCTATAGTGTTATTCCTTTGCATCTGAAGTTGTCCAGGAAAGCGATACACACACAAAGAGAAAATGTGGGGTTTTTTCAAGATAGGATGCAAAAATACTGAAAACTAACATGAGCAAAAGTTTTTTGTTTTCCTCATTTTGCTGTGTCTGAAGTGCTGCATTTGTTTAGCAGCCTGCACTTACAGAAAGAAGAATGAGCTGTTATCTAACTGTTCTAAAGAGATTTGAAATAATATTGTACTTCCAGAGAAAATAAAAATCTATATCAGTTTCATAACAGATCAAAAACTCAGAGAAATTTTTGAAGCATTTATACCACCTCTGAGGCTACCAAGGCAGACATCCAATTTGAACGTTTTGTGGAATCCCTAATTTGAGAACAGATTATGACGATGCTCGGAGACCTGAGATAGAACATCCCAACTCAATCTTAAAAGAAAAGCAATCCTGTTATTTTCCAGAATGTAGTCAGAGAAGATAACGTATTTAGAAGAGAAAAGTTGTGGCTGAATTTTTGAAAACATGGGTCCACACAAGTATCAGAGGCAAAACAAAAGTGAAAGTCCAAGAGTCTGAAGATAGGCAAGAGGTGAGAAAGAGCCCACGGCCTGCAGGGGAAACTGGCAGACATTGGCAATGTCCCAGCATCTCACAGGACTGTCAGATCTGCAAGATGCAAACCCATTTTCCAAAGGACTGCAGAGAAGGACAGAAATTATCCATGAAGAAGTATAGCACATGTGTTTTATAGAACAATATGCCTCTGTATTCCACACAGAGGTGTTTGCAACACTAACAGCTACCTTTGAGAACATTTCCTGGTGGGATTTGCTCAAGAGTAGCTACACACTGTGACTGAGCTATTACTTTAAGCATCAGGAATGTTTCTTTCTAATTATAAGTTTAAAACCCGCACAAATCACTGTGACAGCTGAAGACATAGTTAAGTATGTGAAAAGAAAACTTGGTCACGTGGAACACAGCTAAAGGTCAGATTACATCATGGAAAGACTATTTCTACTGTGAATACTCAGCGCTAGGTGCAAAAATCAATGTCTTGGAAAGGTAAATTTGCAAGTGTAAGAAAATGCAAGATCTGTCTGACATTAGTAACTTGATTCAGTTACCCAAGCAAAAGGATCTAACATTCCCTGAAACACTTAACAAGACAAAGTACCTTATTATGTCTACCTGGCTGGCAGATTCAGCACAGGAGCTATGGGACATCTATGGAACACCTACATGGGTCTTTTCAGTGACAGTCGGAGGACAGACTGACACAGTGAGTTCTGCTATTTTCTATTGCTGACAATGTGAGCTTATGGCACCTTTTATGACAAGGCAGAAGCCTGCGGTATAGACACCTCAACAGTTATCCGCTGATAAGTGAGGATGTGGGAGCCAGGTGTCTCAGCAGTGACTTCATTTTCCAAATGATTAGCAGTGAAGACCACTTAAGTGCGCCTAGGTGTTCCCAGACATTTCTGTGAGGTTGACAGGTAATGCATGATCAACACAGCACATTTATGGATTAGCAGCAGAAGTGAGCTGTGAAAAGTAGGCAACTTAAATCTGAGCAGGCACTTCTGTGTTGTGTCACAAACTGCTCTTGGTTCCTCTGAGGACAATGTTAGGGCATGGAACAGGCAAAACTAGAGTAGCAACTTTGAAACTGCTAACTTTAAATTGTTTAACTTCTAAAATATTGTTCAATACAAAGCTTAGAAACAGCCTAGTTGATATCAGCCCAAAGCTCACAACAAAGGTACTGCAAATGCCTGCAAGGAGATTTACTGAAACAGAAAATGTACCATGATAGGGAATTGTATTTGTGAAAGCCTTTGCAGCCAAAAAGTAAAGGATATTTGTAACAGTAAGACGTGGGTTCAGTGGCTTCTCATGTGGTTGCTGTTATGAGTTAATTACTGCAGAAATTCAGAGCTGTAGTTGAAATAGCAATTACTGGCAGCAGGAGGAAATATAAGAATGACTGGGTCTGCAGGTCCTCAAATCATGAGGAACCACCAGATCCTAAAATACCAATAGGCAAGACTGACCTGCACAATGTAGATAACAAAACTCTTCAGGGAAATCAAAGGTGTAGGAACTGAAAACAGCATTACCTGCCCTTAATTTGTCCTTATGGCATGAAAGTTAATTTGGGCATTCTGATGATGTTCTGCGTACATATTTCTATAAAAATATGTCTATATTTTGAAAAGCATAAACATATTTATTTAAATAACAATCTCTTTAGCAATTAATATATAGCTAAACAAGCACATGTGTACTCTTTCTGAATTTGAATTTGTCCTGGTCTTCTTTGAATGCACCATATAGCTCCAAGCACATAAGTGCTATTAAGAGCCTGTTCAGTGTCATTCAGCAGTTCAGAACAGGATAAGGCTGTGATTACTATCTAGTCACGATTTTTTGCTCACTGATTATTTTATTTGAATCCTCAAATAACCCTTTAAAATTAATTCATTTTCCCCATTTCTACAATCACCACATAGATAAGGTGACATCTCGTTAACAGCTGTATTTCTTGGTAAAAGGCATGCTTCAGTAGAGCCCAGATTGTGCATTTTAACACTATGGTTTTTAAATGGCTGTATTCTTTAAACCTGCCTCAAATTTAGGTGCTTCCACCTTTTAATGCTGTCAAAGATATCATAATATCTCAGAATTTATAAACTTCAATTTAATATTAGCGAAAAGTTTCATTTATAATATATAAAAATAGTAATTTATCCTTGTAAGCCAGTCACTTATTTACTCTGAAGTGGTTAGCCTAAATTTTTTTCTCTATAATACTGCACAAAACAAACACTTGCAAAGACAAAGATATGCCTTTAAAACAAAAATTGATCCCTACACTGAAAAAATTGTAAAGGATCTCTACACAACTGTGTGTCCTAGAACTATATTCCTCTAATAAGCTTATTATTACCCTTATGTATATATCCCCACCTTCAAGTTCAGCAGTATCTATCAATTACAGAGCAGAACAAAACAAATCTGTGTTAGTGCATAGACTGGGAGTGCAAATCGGTTGTCTTGAGAATGATGAATGAGAGTATGAAAACAGCCCTGGTAAGGTCTGATCCCTTAAAAATGATACCATGCTGATATACGCTCAACACTTTGCAACTGCAGATCTCAGAGCAGATACCACCTGGGATCAATAGCATTGTTTATGGAGGAGGAAACTGGGGTCCTTGATGACGGCTTCCTGCCAGACAAACAAAATTCAGTCACTGAATCCCAGCCAGGATTTCAGTTTCTGGAAAACATAGCTTCCCATTGTGCAGTTCCATGGAAGTTTGGTGGGACCAAGATTATGCTTCAAAATTAATGAATGCCACAAGTGGCATTGCAAAGGGATTTTAGGAGGTCACAACAGAAATGCTTTACTACTAGTGCTGCTGCAGCAGCTGCCAACTCTGTTTATGTGTCCAGACAGGAAGATTATCCACGTGCATCATGAAAGGGAGACCCCTGACCAGAAATCTTGTACTCTGAGTGCACAGAACGAGGCAGCAGCAAAGCAGCATTGATCTTGCAATAACTCATTTGAACGCCAGCCATAGCGCACTCATATTCAAGTTAATTTTAAGCACCTTTTTTGAAAGGCATGATGACAGAGGTCATGTTAGCATTTCCTTCTTCAATTATATTTATAAGAGAACTTGCTTCCCGAGTAAAAAAAAAAAGAAATAATATTTACAGCTTGAAATATTACCTTAGTCGAATAATTGCTGTCTCCAAAATTTAAGAAGGTGATAAGTTTAATAACCACCTTTATCTATGAATGTCTGAGTGTTTTGCATGCTGAAAATTAAAGATTTCTTTCATTTCCCACAAAACACTTAAAACAAATATCTTCTGTCAGAAACTGGCTTCTCCCAACTTCAATTAAACTTCGGAATGACTTTCACGCATCAGAGCCTGCCCTGAAAAGACCAGTCAGCTCTATCTGCTCCACAGCAGCTTTGTCCTGCCACATATGGCCAACACTGATTCTTCAAGCACTGCAGAGAATTTCCCTACATTTTTCAATTTTCTGGCAATTGCACCTTTAACTGACAGCGAAATTATTATGGCTTTTGCTGTCATCTTAACTTTATTCAAAGTACGTGATATATCCCAATTTACTCAGTGTTAAAAAATCTTGCCTAATTTTGTCTTGACACTAACAGATTATTTCCCACATGCTCTTCAGTAAAACAGTCCACGCAGTAATCTATTTTCTTTAGCTTTGTTATTCTAAAAAACACAGTTAGTCTGGATTTAAAGTTTTTTGTGCAAATATCTTGATTAATTGAACAATAACATTCTTTATTGACTCTGGATTTTCAGCAGTGTCAAGGCTTGAATCCATCTGGATGTGACTTTGGTGTTAACAAGGTTTAAATTCAAAAAGTAAGAACTCAGAAGTGAATTTTACCAAAACTAAGCAGCAGTCTCGTGGCAAACTAAGGGTGTCCATGCATTATACTATTTGGAAATGGTTAATTACATACAAAAAACTTTTCAGACAGATCCAGTAAGAACAGAATTTCTTTCTTGACATTTATGCCTACAGTCCTTTGCTTCCCAAAGAAAAGCTATCAGTCAATGACCCTGAAGTATTTTATCATGGATGGCAAATGAAACACTTGTCCACCTCTGTTGTGCTAAGGGTTAGTCATACAACAGCACAGGTTTGCTCTTTAGTCCCCTCTTTAAGGATATCCCTGAAAGGCTGAATGGTGATAATTCTCAGGGAAGTGAAGAATGGCTGTAATAAGCGGCTATTGAGCAAGTCCTGTTCTTAACTCCACTTTTCTAACCCAGAGCAGACTCAAGTCCAAAGGACTTACGTCAGTGAAGGACAAACAGTGCTGTGTTTACTGCACTAAATTAAACTGATACACAGTTGTTCAATTGCTGCTGTTAGAACAGATCTCCCTCGCGATTCTGGGCAAACTCTAATAGGTCTTTGCTACAATCTCTCCTCTATACAATAAACTTCTTCACTCTTTCTTTTTTTTTGTTCTTCTTTCTTTAATCCCAGAGCAGGAGGAAGCCTAGCAGTCTCTCAAAAGTGTTGAGTAAATGCAGAGTGGACAGCCCACACTGTGTTCTACAGCTCCATATCTCACCACTTAGGATCCTAAAGCTGCTTTGCCTAAAGCCACATCACCATGTCTGTTTGTGTGGCCATTTTCAACCTGGATGGCAGATGCTTTCAGGCTGGGAGAGACATAGGCTGGCTGGTTTTGTGCCCTCATGTACAACATCCAGAAGTGGAATACTGCTTGACTGACCCTCTAGGTTCCTTAATGGGACAGACACCAGCAATTAGCATAGAGGAAATAAAATTAAATACAGCTGAGAGCTTCAGATCATAGAAGCGTAGAATGGTTTGGATTCGGAAGGACCTTAAAGATCACCTAATCCAACCTGCCTGCCATGGGCAGGGATACCTTCCAGTAGAGCTCAGAGCCGCATCCAACCTGTCCTTGAACACTTCCAGGATGGGGCATCATCTACGTGCATAAGGAGCAGCGGGCGCAGCGAGGGGAGGAAAGGCTCAGGGCCAGGTAGGATGGCAGCCCGTGAGGGAACGCCGTTCTGCCCGCAGC